>JBBPMA010000016.1:0-42254 GCA_038090075.1 Xanthoconium purpureum
TATCACCTATTTTACTGTAATTTACACCCATTGGGGCACCTTGGTGTCTTGACGGTGTGAAACACAGTCAATTACAGGTGTAAATCAGGTACGGTAAATTTACACCGCCTACTTTTACTGAGCACTAGTAAAGGGTACGGTGTACACTCGGGTACAGCTTCTCCACCCCGTACCCGTACCCGCTGTACCCGTTTGCCAATAACCGCGGTGTCACCCGTACCCGTGCGATTCCCTATCTAGGAGATCCTTGGCCAGCTCCCAGCCTCTAAAGCCTCTTCCTCTAGCTCGAGTATAGCTTTCCCAAGTTCGCCCGCAGACTCCAACTCGAGTTTCTTCACTTCCCTCCCATACGATTGACTGAACGCGTTCACCATTCCTTCAACCACGTCATGGACCTGAACCTGCTTCCCGGTCGCCAACGCTATACAGCCAGCTTTCACATCTGCTAGTCCACACGCGACCACTCTATCAAACCATGCCAAGGGCTCTTGTGTGACGTTCATTGCAAATCCGTGCGTGGTCAGTCGATGGCGCACTTGGACGCCGATACTAGCGATCTTTGTTGCAGGGTTCAAAAATACACCAGTATGCTCCGAGGGAACGTGCGTGAGGTTGTGAGCGCTAGACAGGTAACTTTGAATCATTTTCTGCATCTTGCATATGTATTCACGGATGCCAATGGGTGGAGAGGTGCGCCCCAAGTCAAGGAGAGGGTAACCCACGAGTTGGCCAGGCCCATGGTAGGTTAGTTGACCGCCTCTGGAGGTCGTGACGAAGTCAGCACCAAGCTTTGTCAGACGAGCACGCTCCGTCTGAAGTTCTTGTTCGGTTTGCCGACGTCCTGACGTATAAACCGGCCGATGTTGCAATAACAAGAGGATATCGTGGTGGGATGATGTGCGTCGCGAAGCGAGTTGAATCTGATGGATTCTCTCTTGCAAAACAAGCGTCCTCGCATAGGGTAGAGGTGTTTGAAAATAGTGGAAGAACACGGGTGGCAACGACATGTGAGGGCTACAGGAACCAGGTTGGCATGATAGAATCAAGGAATGGACGTGAAATTCTCTCACCTTCTTTAGATTTGACCCGGATGGTGTGTGGCTCAGGTCAAGTCGCCTCGAGCCCAACTGAATTTCACTTCAGGTCCCATAAAAGTTAGTGATGAAAGCTTGCTGTATAATACTAATAGTGTACATGTATCGTGTAGGTACCCGCTACGCACTTCGTGAACGTCCGTGAAAGGATTGCAAACTAATATGTCCGTCAAAACATCCAAAATTCATTCCTGATCCGTGAGAAAGTCGTGATAGTACATCATGCAAATGACCGAGCTTGCTTCCTGGATCTTCTCGGCTTACCCCACGCCATGTCATCGTCGTCCAGATATTCGGCTTGGATCTGAAAGCGCATTGAACAGAGTGAGCTGGCGCCACAATCCGTTTTTGTGACCTTACCCCGTAAACTTCCTGCCCTTCGAAGCCTGTTGCAGGGCCGCCGGCTCTTTGGTACCCCTTCCTTGACGGCTTAACCTAACCGAGTTGTCAGCGCATGCACGACCCGGGCGCGGTGAAAACGAGCACTCACGACGTTGTCCTCGATTGAGTTACAGCCAAAGCATGACTTCAACATTATCCAAAATTTGGATATCTTCCGAGGCTTCTTCTCATCATAATAGCTATGCGATTCAATCGACTGAAGTAACATCAATCAGTTCACAGCGAAGCGAAGGGTGAGAGCGTTCGTACAGCATTGCGGCCACAGCACAAGTGAGATAAGGAGAACATGATAGGGACGTCAGAGGCGTAAGACGTTATTCTACAGTCCGTACGTTTGAAGTTCGTAGACGACCGCTTCGTGGATGGGAGAGAGAAGAGGGGGGTGGTATGGTAAATGACCATCAGAGAAGTCTTTATATGAGCCTCGTACGTGACGGTGACGAGTGCCATACCTTCACTGGTGGCTATGAATGGTACGGTACAGCAGCTCCCACTTACATATGCAGTACTCGGTGTTTTCATCTCCCTCTCGTACGATTTTCCGCTTCTGTCCCTCCGCACCTCGTGGCAGTGTCATTCCATGGAGAGTACCACGAGCGCTGCTGCGCAGACTGCGTATAGCACCGACATGCGCGTTGAAAACACATTTGAAGTTGGGTTTGGAGTTAGATCGCCACGGGATTCAATATTCAATATTCAATGCCCATGTGTTGACCGCGACGCAAGGTGCATTGTCGGTTGACATTCGGCGGCACTTCCTGATTTAGCGCTGCCGCATGGTGAGCTGCTCGCAAAGTGGTAAGGAACCGGATTCAGATGCATCGCAAGCTGTCACAGCTATGTAGATCAAGCTTAGAACTTCCACCAGAATCGAGGCTCTGAGGAATTGTAGCGCACATGACGTCGCAGTGCATTGCTGACAATACACATACTTATCAATCGTGCGCTGATGACGGGACGGTGGTAGTTCAAAATTGATCGTAGTCACGCCCTTAGATTTAGTGAGGTTCTTGGCAAAACGTTTTCGAGTCGCCTCATGTCGAGTCTTGACCGGTGACCTCGCGTCTTCCACGCGCATTGATGCGACTTGCCATTGTCGTTATCGCCTGATAGGCGAGGAAACGGTGACCCGCTAGCCCAGATCAAATAGCCATGCGCCCAAGTTGCGGCCCAACTGCCCACAGCATCACACGGCTGCATTAGGCCGCCATGGTGTTTGGAATGGGAATGTATACTCAAGTCTCGCCGGAGAGAACATTCATTTCCGTTGTTCTGGGATTTACGGTAAAAATAGTGAGGTAGTAACCCGAGGATCAATACTCGTTGTTCGTGATACACGGTTCATTGGAGTCGGGCGTTGATTGGTATTTGAGGTCGATTATATTGCAAAATAGGAAAACCAACTGTGACAAGCCTCTCTTATCGTACATGCATGCATTGATATCGATTAATACATAAATGATAACGATATGAAAGTGGCAGGGAAAAGGCAATGCGTTGGGGTCATGATGGGCATAAAGGTGGTTTCCGAGCCAATCAGAAAAATCTGAAGCTGCGGCGCTTAGAGCGCTTAGAGCGAGAACCCGAAGTTTTCCCCGTGTTCCACGACATGTTTTCATCATCGAGCATCTCTGCCTGTGTAAAAATTTGCTAAGTATCATTGTGGTACCCCCACAGGACATTATGCTTACATATCCCCCATCATTGGAAGGCGATGACGCCCATGATGGTGACCGGATATCCTGCAGGATGGTCAGAGCAAAGAAAAATGGCAAAGAATGTCCCACCCACCAGTGCAAAAGTGATGTCCGTTGGGGAAGGATGGCCGTTGACTGAAACGGAGCAGTTGCTCGACTTGGCACTCTGGTAATGTACACAATGGAAAGTACACGATTGGTAGGAACTCTTTGTGTCGTTACGTTGGACGCTTACCTTCGTGCTGCCGATGGAGAGTCTCTTCAATGAAGACAGTGGGGACATTGCGTGCGGATGGAGTGAAGAGGGTGGAGTGCTTCGTTTTTGAATGACACAGACCAGAGGGGTGGGTGCGTTACTCGGAGAAGCACCGATGTACGTCTTTTATAACTTGGGGAGGCATCAAACGGATGTGGATACCGGTTGAGATGACATGCTCCGGATCTCTGCCCACCGCAAGATAATTGATGACCGGGCCGCCCGCCGGATCCTAATTTTGAAGTCAGAAGGGCGCAAGGCACCAGCACGGGGTTTGTTCTGGTCCAATTGCTTGATTATATATCTCCATCGGCCAGCATGACACATCTCACATAAGACACTCTCTAACACCATCTCCGCGCTCACGCAGCAAACAGATCATCTCGTTTATGTCCTATAGCAAAAGTAGGTTGCGGGTTCTATCACAATCAGCTGACAAGTCTCATTAGCTTAGTTGTTCACGTGCCGGGGCTGGTGACCAGACAAACCCCATTTTCGTACAGGTCGGTATCATTGTACATGACGTTTATTCACCACTCCGGTTGCGCTCCACCTATAAGGAAAAGATGTCTTGTGTCTGGAAAACACGTCACCTGAGCATCCAGTCAATCTACGACACCCGGAGCCAACCGCAATACAGGACGGTGATGCTGGCGACTTTTTGAACGGGAAACCATGGGTATCGAGAGTCGACAATCAACCCAGACGTTTGACCGCCTTTCCCCGTCTATAAAGAAGGAACATCTGGTGACCGGAAAACGCGTCATCTGAACATCCAGTCAATTTGCGATAGAGGGACTCGGAGCCAATCGCAATATAGGGCATAGATATCCTGATGGCGTATTATTGTTCATGGTCACCTGTCCTTCACGGTAACGATGAGCAATATTGGTGCCTATTTGAATGGGAAGCCTTTGGCATCGAGGATCCATAACCAATAGACGTTTGAGCGCCTTTCCACAGCCCCCTGACGTCAAACTCTCACAATTCCATCGCAAGTGTCAGCAAACTCAGCGGGCACCACGATCATCAACCAAAGGGTTTACACACTTGCACTTCAACATTGTTCACAGCATCCCCCAAAAGTCTCGGTTGACAAGCTTGTTCACCTCTCTGGAAATGATTTCTCTGACAAGATGTCGCTTGCAGGTGCCGCAAAGGGAGTAGCGGTCAACGTATGGGCCGTCAGTTCAGCAGGGGTTTGCCCACCAAAGCTGGCGAAGGGGTGTGTTAGGACATGTAGTATAATAAGCATCGAGTAATTGACCTTCTGTCCTACTTTTACTCTTGTGGGTCCAGCCTGTTTGAGACCTATAGTCTGTCTTCTTATGCCTTGATACAAGTGTTTTGGCACCTCTCTCTGGACCGAGGTCATTTTTTGAAGACGGGCTTTATCAAAATTTTGAAGGTCAGTCAACGTGCTGCCCTGCGCGAAATTGGTGAATTGTATGAACGACGAGTGCTGTCGATAATGTACACAACAGTATTCGCATGCATAGCTCAGGAAGTGCGAGAACAGTTGATAGTTGGCCGACTACGCTGACAAAACAGCTTGGGTAAAACAAAGATTCTACCTCGGCGGCACTTGGTGGGGAAAAGTAGGGTAAGGATTGAAGACAAAGAGAAAATCGTAAATGTAGAGCGGACACAGTATGCAGAGGGATACTAGGAAGAGAAGTAGGTTTGAAAAGAGTTCCAGTCTTGTTTATACATGCCCCATATATGGCTATCTTTACATAATCGTCGTGGTAGTGCCACGCGGCACCCCGACCATCCCGCCCACTGGTCATTGTGTTGTAGCAACTTTATCGTTTTCCTTTTCGAAGTGCCTCCGCTGGACCCAGGTAACCGACGGACATAACAGTATGAAGGGATTCACCAAAGCCATCAAGCGGTGAGTCGACCTGCGAGTCCCAGCACACCTGCTTGAGATCGGATGCAATGCATCACCGCAGTCGATCTTGTGCATTCTTGCTTGTATTCAGAAATTCATGCTACTTCACGCAGGACACCTCACCTTGTCACCTCGAAAACCGGCTTTGCGAAGAGTCAGTAAGAGATACTGTTGTTGCCGTGCTGCTGAGAGTCATCTCATGTTGTCCCTAGAATCGTCCGATCCCGAATTTGACGACTACAATACTCACTTCTCCACACTGGAGAAGTCCACTGAGAAGCTGCTTAAGGAGACGAAGGCTTACACTGAAGCAGTAACAGGTATGCAATTCCCACCAACCATTCCATTCATAACCAATATCGATCATCTATTACAAAGCTCTGCTAAACGGTGCAAATGGCTTTGGCAACCACTTCAACTTCCTTTATTCACCGTTGTCGGGAGAACTCAGCCTAGCCAGCAAACATCCCGATGCCGCTGCCACGATCTCTAATACTCCTTCGTATGCTCAGCACTTGGACGAACTCCGCTCCGCCATCGCGCCGGAGCTCGAACTCGTCGACAGTCGTGTCGTTGGTCCCGTCAAAGAATTTCAGGGCGTTTTGAAAGTCATCAGAAAGACGATCACGAAGCGTGACCACAAACTGACAGACTATGATCGATTCAACAACTCGCTAACCAAGCTTCGAGACAAGAAGGAAAAGAGCTTGAGTGACGAGAAGAACCTGTTCAAGGTTCGTCAACTGCTGCATGCTGCTGTGGGGCAATGCTTTCTAACCAGTGTTTTCAGCTTGAGCAAGACTTTGAGGTAGCGACGAATGAGTATGATTACATCAACAACACGTTGAAGCAAGATCTCCCTCGGTTCATGCAGCTAGCAACCCAGTTCATCGACCCTTTATTCCACTCCTTTTATTATATGCAGTACGTCCGTTTCGTGAATGCTTAGAGAACTCCTCAAGTGAGACTGTTTCCGACGAGGCTCAATATTTATTACCTATTCCTTGAGAAGATGAATTCCTTCTCCGAGGGCAAATACGATGTCACCAACTGTCCAGGACCGCAGATCCAGTCCGATTACGAGAACAAACGTACCGATGCTTGGAGCCAGATTGAGGACCTCGGCATCACGAAACGAATCGTGTCTACGAGTACGTGGATTATATCCCAGCTTTATCCGCCCGCCCTTCCTAATTGGTTCATATAGCCAAGCTTGTTCACGCGAAGCGTGCGGAAGGTGGTGTCGCCGCACCTATAGGTCGCACCCCCAGTGCAACAACCACATCAAGCTCCGCAAGTTTCGCATCGCGCCCCATGCCACCCTCTGTGCATGGTGGTTCGTCGTTTGTGAAGAAGCCTCCTCCTCCGCCACCTGGTCAACCAATCGCACCACCACCTCCCTATTCTGTCTCCAGTAACGGAAATGGTGCCGCTTTTGCTGCTGCTGCTGCTTCTGCGACAAAACGGCCGCCTCCGCCTCCGCCACTTAAGCCCAAACCGAAGCCTGAACCTGTGGTTGAGTACGTTACAGCGCTGTACGATTTCGATGCACAGGTACGTCGTGGCTATTCATGCCAGCTCCCGGTTAACCCATCGCGCCATTCAGGCGGAGGGAGATTTGTCATTCAAGACTGGTGATCGGATTGAGATTGTGAAGAAGACAGAAAGTCAAGAGGAGTGGTGGACTGGCCGCCTGAACGGGGTAGAAGGAGTCTTCCCTGGTAATTACGTGCAATGTTAAATACGATTCAGGAGGAACATTCACTGCGAGACTACTGGCTTGCTGTTACAAAATACGGACTACAGATTTCATTTAACTTGGTATTTACATAAGGTTAGTAACATAAATAGCTCCTAAATATTGGAACCGCGCCTTCTGTTTGCGACTTCGACTCACATCTTGAAATACTCAAATCAGAATATTCTTCGTTTCAGGACAGGACGAACCGTTTCTTACAATGCCCATCAATCAACCCTCCAATCAGATAAAGTGCGTGCCCCGCCTTTCGTAGTCACATCAGACTCACGTCCCTTCTCAAGACTGACAAATGTCTCCATCGTTCGCCTGAAAAAAGGCGGAAAGCGTTTTGAGGTATGCGATGATCCGACTTTGCGTCAAGCAAGCCTGTGCCTATCCCCAGATCACAGATTGCATGTTACAAGAACAAAGTACAAGAATGGCGAAACGGCGTGTCAGTCCGCGTCTAATCACTCTCGATTGCTCAACCTCATCTTGAGTTCGAAGTGAAACCAATCTGGATGACGTCCTTCAAGTATCAAACGTATTCACAAACGTCTCCAAAGGCGAAGTGGCGAAATCGAACGATCTCCAAAAGGCATTTGGAACATCGTCTGTGGATGAAGTCGTAAAAGAGGTCTGTCCTCTCTCTCTCTCTTTCATGGTATCTTTGCATGCTGAAACACTTTTCTAGGTACTGAAAAAGGGAGAACTCCAAGTCGGCGAGAAGGAGCGCGAACACGATCTTGCTTCGTTGCGCAAGGAAATTGCGACCCTCGTGGCAGAGAAATGTGTCGATCCTGCGACGCAGCGCCCGTATCCTGTTGGGATCATTGAGAAGGCAATGGCAGAGGCAGGGGTGAGCGTGAAAACGGGCAAAAATGCCAAAAGTCAGGTGAGCGGTCTGCCCGTGAGTGCCCGTTGATCCGAGTCAACTCGGAACTAGGTTTCTGAAACGTTGCGACTCATTCAATCCGGATCAAAACTGCCCATTCAGCGCGCACGGATGCGTGTCCGTGTCGCCGTCCCCGCCGCAGACGGGGAAAGATTGGAAGAACAGATCAAATCGGCAGCTGAGCAAGTTGAGCGTGAGGACAAGGCAGAGGTGTGGGAATATGTAAGCTGGTTTATTGTCTTGGTGCACACTTAGCTGACGAGAATGTCGCTAGGTCATGCTAATCGATCCCCCTCAGTTCAAGACACTTGCTGATCTACTTCAGAAGAAGTGCAAAGGGAGAGGGCGTCTCGAAACGCTCACATTCGCTGCGACAGCTGCAGATAATAGTTAGATGCTGCACTCGATACTCAATGCTGCCTAAGTTTCAGATGGGGGCTACCAGCGAATACACGATTACAGATTCGTGCCTTGACCCGCAATCCCTTGCCTTTTTAGTCACTGTCTCGGGATGCATTTCTAAACGATCAATCTCTAGATCTTGTTACACTGTCAGGTTGACTTTATTTCCGTCACCTCCATCTCTATTCGCCATTGTATACAATTGAATTAGTTCCGCGGTATCACAGTCAACGTGATCTCTAATTGATTGTCCACTAAACTGACCGAGACCCTGTATAAATTGGTGAAGGTCAACGATAAGCAGTTTGGGATCCGACTCAATGTAAGATCACGAACCTTTCTAGGTCCTGAACGATATAGTCAAAATGGCCATTTGCATCCCTCAAGAGTGTTTGGGATTGATGGGAAGTACAGACGGCGAGTGTACGAGCGCCAGCAGCATGCCCAGCTTTGAGCCCAGAGGGTGCATCTTCGATCACTAGGCCTGATGTATATCAGAATCAGGAAGAATCGTTGACAGATTAGAATAGTAAGATGGCCCACATTTATCGGGAGATATACCGAGTGTAGCTGCACCAGCGATGTATGGCCCCGGTTTGGGTTTGCCTTCGGTGACATCATCCGCCGTCACGTAACCCTTCTGCGGTATCGGAAACGAACACTTGGAGATAGCGAGGCCTGCGTAGAACCTGGATGCTGACAAGGTTGCTAGATCACCAGGTTACACAGAAGACATTGTCTGAGAAGGTACCTGACGTGACGATGGTCCATTTGTCTGGTGCTATCTTACTGAGCTGAATTCGGGTGGTAAGTAGGCATCATGCATCGCTAATGGGTTCAAGTTACCTCGTTAAGTAGCTTCTGTGCCCCGTTGAGGACCTGGGGACCTAGACCCTCCCTTTGGTTGGCTACCAGCACTTCGAAACGCATGATCTCTTTCTACGAAAATTGTACCTTGGCTCACGTTCGTCGATTGTGGGTCACTGACCTCGAGCTCTGTCTCATCCGCGATTTCGCAGTGCTCACGCAGGGTGTCCTTTAGTCTTCTCCCGTGGGTTAGGTGGGCGATGTTGCTGGGGAGATGAGTATACTGCTTGCGGAATTCATCCCAGGCATCGATGACGCCAGGAGTGGAGTCGATCAGAGTGCTGCAAGGAATGATATCAACGATTGAAAACCTGGATCTTCTGGGCAACTACCCATCCAGATCGAAAAGAATCTATTTGGAAACAGTGAAACCCAGTCAAAAGGATAATAAAGATGTGTCCCGTACCGCACCAACTCGGATTCTAGTCTCTTGTTCCATGATGGGACGGATTCGAGATGAATTGATCGTGTCCATGGCAGTGTCGCGCGTCGCTATTGTGTTCGAGAAATGGCCATTGTGCGGCGTGCCTCGGTCGTTTATTGTTGTCCTTTATTCGGCCTTCAAAAGAACTTTCAACGCCAGCAGTATAAAAAACGGGGCAGCCATGGCTCACCTCTCCATCGCCTCGTGTTTCTTTGACGTCTTCGTTGTTTCAAAGGCATTGACTGCCCCCCACTCACCGTCTGGCACGCGTATCTTACATCCAAAACTATGAGGTTCAGCACGTTCTTTTTCTTATTGCTTTCATGTCTGGCTTCAGCCCACCCAAGCCTCAAACAGCGTCAGTCAGAGGCCGAGTACGTCCAGTCACCTCTTCGATCATGCTTAATCCCTTTCTGACCCATCGTTGTAGCAATGCAGCTGTTACACCTTGTCCCCCGATGTCGCAAATCGCGACACCAACTACCTCGCCTGGCTCCGGCTCGACCAACTCGAGCACGGCCCAAACATCCTTGACTCTCCTATCTTCTGTGATTGCCACGAACTTTTCGCGGAGCGGTCTGAACACGAGCACCTCAGAGGCCAGCGAAGTTGCCTCGCTCACGTCCACCAACAATTTCATCAACTGGTGTGCTACGCTTCCCAAGCTTCCCATCACCAATGGCCAGCAGTTCAAGAATGGATCTTGTAACCCTGCTCCAATGGGAGCGATCCCTGCGACCTCCAACATGCCCAGTGCCAAGTTTGTCACGCCCACCAACCTCGCTGTCATCCCACCGAATACAACTTTCCAAATAACGTTGGCCGTCAAGAACTTTGCGACGGGTTACTTCGTCAACCCAAACACAAATTACCTTGCAGCTCCTCAGCAACTTGATCCAACCACCGGTCACGTTCAGGGCCACCCGCACGTCGTTATCGAGGCTCTCGAATCACTCAACCAGACTACTCCCACAGACCCTACCAAGTTCGCATTCTTTACGGCGCTGAACAATAAAGCCGATGCCAACGGGTATCTGTATGGCAATGTCACTGGTGGCCTTCCCAAGGGCACATATAGGTTGTCTACTATCATGGCCGCGATGAACCACCAGTCAGTAGTTTTACCAATCGCTGAGCGCGGTGTGTCGGATGATATGATCTACGTGAGTCTGAGTTTGCGCGTCCTTTTGTAAAAATGGTCTGACGTATCAATGTTTTAGTTTACTGTCGCTGGTACAGCCCAGAGTACCAACATCACATCCCTCCACACTCCGGAGCCCTATCAACCCGCTACCACCTCTCCTGTCCCTTCAAGCACTCCCAGTGCCGCGGAGACATCCGGCGCAGGCGAGCCATGCTAACTTTCGATGCGGGCGCAACGTTCTGCTTTACTAATATCGTACTAAGTAAAAGTCGTTGACCGACCTACTATTGACACCATTTTCTCAGACACACATCTGTATCCATACATTCGTTTGTAGCAGTCGGTTGCATGTGCATAGTATGTAGTTTGCTTACCGTTTGGGTTGCGAGGGGGAAATACAAAAGGGACCTGCTCCAGTTCCTGATATGGGATGACTGATCGACGTTCTACAAAAGTAGCTGCGATCAAGTCTTTTTTCTTCCAACTCGATTCCCTTCGAAGACTCCCTCACCTCGTATGTCTATCATTGCTGATCTTTAGCATTGTGACCATGAACGATAGTGAATTCTCCAGCCTGCTTGAACATGTCTGCCCCCGGGCCGAGGAGTACTCTCACCATCAAAGTCCCTGCTACTTCCGCCAACATCGGACCAGGCTTTGATGTAGTAGGGCTCTCTCTCTCGCTGTATCTAACACTCACCATCAAATTCGGACCTCCCTCGACTGACCCCGTGAAAATCACCTACTCTGGAGAAGGAGCCGACGAAGTCCCGCTCGATCCCTATCGAAACCTGACGACCCGAGTAGCGCTCTATGTCCTACGCTGCAACAACCACCGCTCATTTCCTCGAGAGCTCGTCAGCATCCATGCAGACAACCAGATACCATTTGGCCGCGGTCTCGGATCCTCGGGTGCAGCTGTCATCGCGGGCGTTCTCCTCGGGAACGCGCTCGGGAAACTCGATCTCTCGCGCGAACGGATGCTCGATTACGCACTCATGGTCGAGAGGCATCCGGACAACGTGACCGCAGCGCTCGTTGGTGGTTTCGTCGGATCGTACCTCCGAGAGCTCGATCCTGTCGCGAGCGAGGCGAGTCAAGTGCCGCTCTCTGAAGTCTTGCCAGAGTACCCTCCCAATGCAGGGGAGGATTGGGGGTTAAACCCGCCCGCCCCTCCGTTCGGCATCGGACACTTTGTCCGCTTCGGCTGGAACACCGTTATCAAAGCCGTGGCGATCATACCTCGGTTCGAGCTCAGTACCGCCAAGGCAAGAGAGGTGTTACCAACGGAATACTCTCGAAAAGATCTCGTACGTGGGCTCGATACAGATGCGTTCTGTCCACTGATGTGCAACCTAGGTTTTCAACATGCAACGGCTCGCCGTGTTGACCACCGCACTTGGACAATCACCACCGGATCCGGAGCTTATCTACGAGGCGATGAAGGACCGTGTTCATCAGCCATACCGAAAACCACTCGTATGTTTCCGTTATGTCATGACACGTCGATGGTCGATTGAAAGTTGTACAGATCCCCGGTCTTTTAGAAGTAACATCGTCACTTACGCCCCAGTCACATCCTGGCCTACTTGGTATCTGTCTCTCGGGAGCAGGGCCAACGATCTTGGCTCTCGCAACTCATAATTTCGAGGCTATTGCAGAAGGGGCTCGCGTAATCTTTGCGAAAAAAGACATACAAGTAGACTGGGAATTACTCGAAGTCGTCGGCGGAAGTCAGTGTTACCCAGCAGAGGTGAACTAGATGGAACTAGACGAATGGATAAAAAAGTGGTCATTACTGGTCATACTGTATCATGACATACGTATTGTAGGTATATGCTTCCGGGTATCTCAAATCCAACATTTCCTTGCCTCTACGCCCTTGCGTTCAGACAAACGGCTCTCATCGCCACAAGGGATGCCGAGCTGCCATCAAACGGCAGATCAAGGGTGAACATCACATCGCTTCGGTCGCTGTTCAAGTAGACCGGCAGCGTCACGAGGTTGCTCCGGTCAACGGCGTCCTCGTCTTCTTGCACCCACCGGATCTGAGATGCATTCAGATGAACTGCCTCGCCATCGTTGAGCACAAGCTTTCCAGCCTCTGCATTCCATGTGGCTCCTTCCAATGTCAAACCTGAGTCATCATGATTAGAAAAGAACTGCTTGGAAACACCTAGAACTCACCGTCGACGATGAAGGCTCCCGGATTGTTCATTTGACCAATATCCAAGCGCAGACTCAGTGTCTCTAGACTCCAACGCTTCCGGTGTGCAACAGTCTGCCGAGTAGCCGTAATATACGCCTCTGGGAAGAACAGTCCTCCAAGCCAAACCTCAACGTTCGACAGGGACTGCTGCATCGTCGTGATCCCGTCCAATTGCGCCAGGCGACGAGCAAGATCCGGAATCCACTCCGACACTGACATGGCCTTGGGAACCTTGTATCGTCTCCAGTGAGTCGGTATAGTACCTAAATTGTCTTAGTTAGAGTTCGATCAAGACAACGTCGAAATCACCTTTAGTCAGGGAGCTCATTAAAGCACGGAGGTGGTTAGTCTGCTTCAATTCGCCCTCGCAAACCTTGACGACATCGGCAAGATCCCTGCGAACGTGGTCAAGCAACTTGCGTCCGATGGTACCCTCGCGGAAGAATAGGCGGTAAAGTGGATCTGGGTTGTCGCTAGATTGTTTGGGCAATGTGTTCAGGGACTAGATGAAGCGTCAGCGACAAGACAATTAGTACGAGCCACGTATCCTTACTGGTGGCAGTTGTGTCAACCATTCGCGACAGCGCTCATGCAGGTTGCGCATCCATGCAGGCTGCTGTGAAGACTGACCCTTCGAAGGACTACCAGGACTCGGCACGTCATCCTCATCATCGGCTAGGGTTCGCATCTTGCGTAGCTTGCCGAGAAGCTCGTTACCTATGACGTGTGAGCTTGGTATACGTCGAGCAGCCTCAACTAAACTCACCCTGGGCAACAGCGATGACCCTTTCTGCGGTGGGAGGGAGTGTCAACCATGACGGCGGCTCGCGGTCTGGTAATCCTTGCAACCATGATAAGAAGTGTTCCAATTTAGTGCCGTCAGGGGCCTCAAGAACCTGACTACTATTGATACTGGGCACCAGGTTGAAGTCCACATTGTAAGCAGCCGGAGTGAACAGCTTATCGACAAATGCATCTAGGATGCGTTGATCAAAATCGCTGTCGATACGCCCACCGTACACCGATTGCTTGATGAGTGTCCGGAGTGCATCCCATGGAATCGTAGCAGGGTCAACATTGGCTCTTCCCTTGGCGATTGCGTTAAGCCACGTGTCAATAGTGCCAAAGGCAGAGGCCATATCGGAGTCGTTGAAATCGTACGTTTTGCTCCATCCGAGTGGGACATATCGTAAACGTTCTTGTACCACGGCGTGGAACCATGCGAGGAGGAAATACAAACGGACCTTCTCCACAGGTCCTTGAGAAAGGCGTTGGGGGGGAATAGATCCCAGTGAGTCGAGCAAGTTGGCCTTGATTCCTGGCGGAGGTTCATTCATGATGATACGCGATTGTCGGAGGATGTTGACAGGAATGGATGGGTTGGCTTCCATGGTCAAGAAGAGGCGGAAGTTGCGATGAGGATTGAGAGTTTGTAGTTTCTTCTCTAGTTGTCCTAGCCACGAAGGGGCCAAGTGTACGTTCTTGAGGAGGACCCACGTCCCTTGTCTCGATGCTGCAGCGATGGCTTGGTCCGCGAGAGTAAAGCCCTCCTGGGAACCCATGGCCACCGAAGAAGAACGCGCTCCGACAGTTTGAATGAGATTCTCAACGCGGTAGCTGGCATCGTAACCGGTAACAGATACTAAAGCAAGTGGAGTTGTAGCGGGGACCTCGTTTGCAACCATAACGCCGAGGTCAAGTTCGGACGACAAGTCATTTTGGAAGATGGTCCGCACGAACAGTGCAGTGGATTGCAAGAGACGATCAGGTCGCAGGCACTTGACAACAAGCATCGAACGAAGGGCCTCCACAGCAGCTGCTCACATGTCAGATCACGAAGAAATTTGTGCGGAAGGGCAGACACATACGTGTACTTGGCTCCCAAGGTAGAGGTACGATCGTCTCAGGGTTCGCGGAGTTTAGGAAAGGGGTCCAGTCTTCAGGACGCTCGAAGATATGGCTAAGAACAGGCTTGAATAGACTTTGTTTTGCATAATCTTCGAGGTGCATCATCTGGTCTGGGGAAAGAATGGAAGAGACTGGATGTTCATTCGAGGATGTGGCAGGCTTCCCAACGATTCCTTGACCGCTTTCGAGCAGGAACTCAAGTTCGTCAGCGATATCCTCGACACCCCGCAGCTTTACTTGCGCCAAAAGTACAGCGAGCATGACATGGTCCCGATGGAGCAACGCTCTTGAGGTTCGCTTGTACACGATCAGGAAGAGGTCGTTCAGTAGGATCTCCCGCCGTTTGTGGTAATCAGTGACGTTCTTTAGATTTGGGTTATGGTGGAGCACGTAGTCGAAGATATCAAGGAAGAACCGAAGGGAGAACTGATAAAAGTGGTTGACGAGATTAAGCTGTTCGAGAATGAAGAACACGGAACTGCAAGCTTGCGCCAACGGCAGATATTCAGCAGTCACTTGCTCAACTTCTTTCATGACAATGTCTGTCTCCTCCACCTTGCGCGTGATCTCTGCAGCTTCCCGTTTCAATGTTTCCAAAGTGCCAATCACTTTGTCGTCATCAAGGATGTTTCCAGTTGACTCGTTCAGAGCCTGCAGAAGCAACTTTTCCAACGTTCGGAGGCGAAGGCGGAATTCACCTTGAGCTTTCATGAGATCCGTTCTCTTGCGTTCGGTATCAGGTCGTTCCACCTTGAGTACTTGATCCAATGATTGACTTTGGAGACTGCTGCGCGTCATTGTGAAGTTGACAAACGTAACCCTGCTGCAGATGTCGGGGGAGAATTCGACCGAGGGGTCCCGGGTCGAAAGGAACATTGTGAACGCGGGCGAAAAGTCGATATCTTGGTTGCCGATGCGAATGAGAACACGACCACCCGTTCTGCGGATCTCCTTGTTCAAGACGGCGTTCAAGATGGGATCCAAGTGTTCGACATCTTGGATGAGAATGGGGTTACCGAACCGTAGGGCACTCTCCAAAACTTTGAGGAACGCTTCATCGAGGAAACTCGTGACCGTGATCTTGCGTTCTTTATACTCATTGAGCAAAAAGGTCGTCGCCTGCCCAGTGGGGTCGATGATCAATGGGTACCGGTTGAATCGTTTGAGCATGATCGCGTTCTCCGTCGTCAGGTTGTCGGCCGGCAGCGACTTGGATTGCCAGCTCAAGCGATCGTCCGCAGTCGAGAGGTACTCCGTTAACGAGAGTTCCGTTTTAAACTTGATGTTGGCTTCGAGGAGGTGGTTCGACCAATCCTGCCACATCACCTCGCGGTAATGTTGGTCAAAGAAACCTCCGTAGGCAAGGAATGCCGCAGACACCAACACATCGCCAACGATGGTGCTCATTTCGGCATCAAAAGTACGACTTCCAGACTCCCATCGTCCCTTCTCCGAGGACAAGCTCTCGAGGAGCTTCATGCTACGATCAACCTTGCTCTGCACTCGCTCCATCTCTGATTTGATGGCCTGTGTTTCTGAGATGAGCAGCGCGTATTCTTCCTTGTATTTGGCGATCTTGGCCTCTAGTTCAGCGACGATGGTAATGATCTGAGTGGCTTGTTTCTTCGTAGTCTCCGCCTGTGTTTCGAGGGATTGCACCTCGTTGCGTAGGGGTTCGACCTTGTCGAGAATCTCGGAGAAGCGAACCTGCGCAAGGACCCACTTGACGAGAGGGCCACAGGCTTTACTGGCCCGTTGTACGGTCTCAAAGTTGAACGATGGCCGACTCAGGAAATCCTTCTTCATGAGCTCGCGGAGGGCCTTCGTCATTTGGGCGTTGGTATCGAAGTTGACGATTCGCTGGATAAAGTCATCCCGACGAATGATACCCTGAACGGTACGCCAGCTGTCGATCTTGTGACCCAGAGTCGTACAGACAGACTCCATCGCAAGTTTGACGGCTTCCGGTGGGTTAGCCATCGTCCTGACTTCTTGCAAATGTTGCCTCTTGATGTTACTAACAGCAGCCTGTGCATCCAACACAGCGGGCTCTGCGTCTGCGAGGTCGGCCATGACGACGGCACGACGTTGCGCGATGTTCTTGTCCTGCTCGACCAAGGCAGCCTGGATTTCGATAGACGCTGCCTTCTTCTGCTCGGCCTCTTGCTGGTCTGCGACCATACGCTTGAGCTTCTCGTTGGCTTCGGCGTCCTTGGCTTGAAGCTGGGAACGCTTCGTAGCAAGACTCTTGCGAAGCTCCTCGACCTGGGTCACCGTGTCCTTGAGTTTGTCGAGACCAACGTGAAGGTGACGTTGCTGTTCCTCAAGCTCGTCACGCTTCTCGTTATAAAGCCTGACATAGTGGTTGATACTGAAGAACACCGATCAGACTAGCAGTCTGATGGCCATAGAATTAAAACTTACAAGTCGAGATAGTGCCGAGGAGTCACGTAATTATAACGGCCTTGACGACGACTGATGCGCTGGTTGATCTGGTGCATTGACATATGCACGTAAACGAGCGCGTTCACGACAGCCGTGCGATGAATGGGAGGCATGGAAAGCTCGCGATAGGTGACGGGGAAGTGGACAGGTGGGGAATAAGCGGACAGGTCCAAGTCCAAAGTATGGGTGAACTCCATGCCGACTTGGTAGAATGCCTGGTCTGACCAGTCTCCAAACCAGTCGAGAACACAACGGTTGAACAAGGCAGGTGAGGTTGCGGCACGGGACGCGAGACCGTTTTCTGGCGGATTCATGGTGAAGACAACATGGAGATTCTTCGCGACTTGCTGAGTAAACCACCGATATAATTCCTCATGTGAGTCGAGCATAAGTCCATCCCTTTGCGACCCTTCCTTGCACGCTGTCATCAGAGCAGCATGCTCGTCACCCTCGAAAAGACCTGGCACCTCAGCGTTTGCGAGAAGTGTGTTCATGCGTTCCAGGAAACCCGAGTCGAGGACATTGGATTCGTCCATAATGAAGCAAATCTTCTCGCCCTTGCAACCAGCGCGCCTCAGCACGGTGCGGAGGTCGTCATCGAAATCATCGCCAGTATATTTGTTCGACACCTTGATTTGGAAAATGCTCAAGCCATTCAGCCAAGCAACGAAGCGAGAAAGCGTCGTCTAGCAGAATCATCAGTCTCGTAGTACAAGTGTGTAAAGTTTCGTTAATTACCTTGCCACTACCGCTAACACCAATCAGTAATAGGTGGCCCTGGACTTGTCGGAACACCCGATCAATCCGAAGGACATGATCGAGTACATCGTTGAAAAGAACGAGAGGCACATCCAACTCTTCCTCGTAGAAGACGCGCAGACGAGCCTTGGTGTACTCGCGAAGAACTTCTCGGTCCACGGGAATATAATCCTTCGAGGTCCAATTGGAGAAGAGAATAGGTCGGCCCAAGGCCTCATCGCGGTCGACGGTCGGGAAGTGTTCCATGGCAGCAAGATCAATATGCTCGTCAGTCCACTGTTTTTCTTCCTCGGTGACGAGACGATCTTGGAAGAGACGCAGTGCTTCGTGAGCCCAGACGCGCACCAGCCCCTCCACGGATAGAATCTCTAGGGGGCGAATCGCCTCATAAATACCCCGTACCCATCTTGTAAGTTCACGGGGACTGTAGACATAGTGAGCTTGGATATCCGACGTGAAGCGTTTCTGCGAAGCCAGGTAGAAGGAGACCATGGCGTCCGTAAGAGGTTCGGCGTAGGCGCGCAGCGTTGGGACGACCTTGAGAAGCGCACGATTATATGTCCCATAAATCTGCTTGAGCGAGACCTCTCCTGGATAGTCCACCATGATAAGCGGTGCATGACGGAGGAAACGGTGACTGAGAGGAACACGACCAGGATCGGTGGGCGGGTTACATGCTCCCACGAACTGGATACGTTCGAGTTTGACCCACGACATGTCGCTTCCACGCCAATATCCACCGCATTCGACCAATTGACGCAAGAACGAGATGACACGCTGAGTGCCATACTTGTCTAGGGCAGGCAGGTTGATTTCGTCACAGAACACGACCAGCCAACGGCCAATCTGAACTGGGGCGAGGATAACGCCGTTTGGAGTCTTTCTATACTCGCAGTATTGCTCAAACGTCTTGAGGATGAGCTCGGGGGTAGTGGCACTAGAGAAGTTGAGACCGACAACTTCCATGTCAGGAAGCTTGCGCAGTGCACTGAAGAGTGTCATTGTCTTCCCTGAACCAGGAGGTCCACACAGCATGAGAGGCTTGTGTTCGGAGAGCCACGAATATAGGACCTCCTCGTGGCGCACGGTATCCATGGTTGGAACGACGATGTCAGCTGCAGTAACGGAATGTGCGTCAATTTCGATCGAGGGCACTTTGGACTGCCAAGCGATCCAATCCCCAGTGGCGATCTGTACATCAAAGTCGATGAGAGACGCATCAGCAGCCATCGGTGGTAGGTCAATGCCGGTTTGTTTCCGCAAGAACTCGCCCATCTCGGCACGCAAGTCCAGTTTTGCATCACCAGAAAATGCCCAAATGATGCTGACAAGCAGTCGTTTGGTGACATATTGTTCGACCTTCTCGGGAGGGAGCGGGAAATCAGAGTGTTGAATGTCGTACTCGATGATGTTACGAGCGGTCTTGTTGAGCAACGAGAAAAGCGTGTGAAGCGCACGAGTTGTCGTGAAGTCCATGATATGGTCGATTGATTCTGCAAATTCGAGAGCAGAGCTGACGAGCTCTCCGTCGGCAAAGTAACGCTCGAGGACACCGGCGATCTGAATCTGGGTAGCAAGGTGGGTAGAACCCGAGGTTTCGCCACCGAGGATGTCAGCACGACGACCCAGTACATCGGCCGCGTCTTCGTCGTCCGCGTCCAAAGGCACAGATGAAAGAGTGCTGAGGTAATGACGATACACCATTGATGGTTCGATGACGTCCTCGCTAAACCAAATCATACCGCATCGACTGACAGTAGCGAGAGTCGCATAGCGCAAATGTTCGACCTCGAACATGATGCGGACGTTGGGAGGCAAGTTCAGGCGCTCACCATTGGGCAGCGTGAGTAGCTTGTTGTCATCAAGAACACTGAAAATTAGTGAGTCAACCATTCCAGCACTGAATGAATAAACCGACCTATTCAGGTTCTCGACCCACTCGGGATCGACGTCGCCATCAAAAATAATCCAGTGCCTCTTGGAACTCTCCCCACGAACATCATCCACAATCTTGCGCAAGATATGCGTGAACAGACCATCATTCCACTCGCGCGTAGTCGGGTCAAGCGTGCCATAGAGCGCGTCCTTGTGGATTGCCTTAGGATCAATCACGTACGAAACTCCTTCGGTGCCATCGAGTCTCTCCAACGCTGAGAGCAGGACTTGCCAGGCGTTTGTTTTGCCGGTTCCGGAGGGGCCGACCATCATGAGACCGTGTTGGATCTTCTGGATCTGGTAAAGCTGGAGGATCTTGGCGATCCACCGTTCGCCGTCCACGAGGCGACGTTCGGCGCAAACCTTCAAGATTTGCTCACGAAGCGCCTCCAGATCGACGGGGACATAGTCTGTGCCAGGGAAGACATCTGCAAGCAAGCTGGACACAATTCAATATTTAGTACGCGAAGCATCAATGCCGTTGTTAACCCTCACCTAGTGAGCAAAGGCACATCGTCAGCGACCAACTTGGGCACGATCGTCTCTGTTACACTCTGAATAACAATGATCTGCTCAGAGACGGCATCCGAGAGCCCGTTGACACCATCCGCGTCCTCCAGCTTAGCGTTCTGTAGGCGTTCACGCTTGAGGATACCGGCACTAGCAAGTACAGCCTTGAGCGCACGGAGACCAAAGTCATAATGGGGCTGCGGTGAAAGTTGTTCATCGCAAAGGTTGAAGAAGGGCACGATCTTGGAGGCGAGGGATTCGGCTGTTCGGAAACCCTGAGAGAAGAGCATGACTTGGGCGATGAGCTCGCGATCGGGCCTGGTCATTGCCATCCTATAAACTGGTCAGGGCGGTTGTTAGCATGACAAGAAAGTGAACGTACGGTCGGAAAAGTTTCGTCAAGTTGGGTGGCAAAGTCGATCGTCCAGCATAATTGGGGTTAGTGGTAATGAAGATACCTAGTATCCGTGCTCAGACGAACCCCATAACATCATAAATAAACGTACCGATGTTCTTGTTGATCTTCAGATTCTTCCCGACGAGTTCAATCTCGGTATTGGGATTCTTGGCAAGTGCGGCTAGACCTTGCTGAATGCTCTGCACTTGTTGAGAGACCGCACTCAGGATACGTTCCTCCAGCCGATTGAACTCGTCAAAGCATCCCCACGCTCCGACCTGACAAAGACCAACAAAAATGCGGCCCATCGCCTGGAAGTCGAACGTCTCGTCGCAACAGAACACCAACACGAACCGACCAAGCTGGACACCAAGTGCCTTGACGGATTCAGTTTTGCCTGGTACCAACGATTAGAGACCAAAATTGCGATATAGGAGCCGACGGAAGTACCTGTGCCAGCTGGACCAAATGGAGAACCACCGAGCTGACTGTCCAAGGCCTGAGTTAGGGTGAGGTAAACCCTATCCGTCAATGGCGTTTGCACGAGTCGATCCGGAACTCCCAAATACTCCCAGCCATAAGGGAATGTCGCGTTCGCGACGCGGATAGCCAAACGATCGAGAGGATTCTCGGCGGATCGTTCCAAGTAAAAACGCATTTGAGACAGCCACGTAAAGGACTTGGTGTCGGCGACGCGTTGTTGGATAAGTGCGCGCGTGACGTCTCGTTGGTGGACGAGTTCCGTGATAAGATGCTCACACTTGCGACGGGTAACAGGGCCAAGTTCTCGTAACACGATGTCGGCGAGTAGGTCAAGAGCCTGAGAGATTGTTTCAAGCGGTCCTTCGGGAAGATTGGTTGATTCCAAAGAACCCTCGACGGACGTGGTCCACGCAACTTGAATAGCCAGCGTGACAAGTTGGGCAGGATACTTCTCCATCCAATACATGAGTTGATCCATCTTGAGTGGGGACCCAGTACCGTAGAACGATTGCAGCTCGCCAACCGCGTCACAAAGTAAATCGGCCAAAGAGAGTCGCATCAATGATTCCAGTCGCGCGAGCCAATCATTGATCTTGGGATAGTCTTTCAACAGGATTGGCTCGCTGAACTGGACTTCCTCCCCCTCACGTGAAGCCATGCCTTGAATTTGGGTCAAATCGTCGTCGAGCTTGATTGTGGAAACGCCGGCGAACATCTTCTTGAGGTGCTTCATGATACGTAGGATATCTTTGCTGTTGCCAATGATCTCCAGGAGGTCTTCGTCACCAACGAAATAGAATCGAGGGAATGATGATCGCTCGCGTTCAAGGTATTCACCAAGTGCCTTCTGAATTTTGTTCAAAAGGTCGGCGAGACGCTCCAAGCTCTTTTGTATTCCTTGGATGTTCATGACGTCGACGACGAACGGCGACTTGTACACCTTCTTCATGACGGTCAAAAACTCTGCATTGATGTTTTGAAAGCGGGCGCTCTCCACGGGCAGAAGGTGTTTGATGTCCGCGCTCCCGGAAAATATGCCTTCCAAATACACCCATTGGCGTTGAACGTCGATCCAGACATCTTTCGTGAAAGTGAGTAGGTCGTGGGGAGAGTACAGTGTTCAGCTCACCGAACAATACATGAATCCTGTTCAATTTCTCTTCCCATGAGCCAGCCTTTCGCAACGTTAGCGTGGAGACACACGTCAGTGCTGGAATAATACCTCTTCCTCAAAGACTAGGGCGAGGAGTGAGCTTGGTTAGAATTCATTTCAGCGTTTAGTTAACATACCTTTGTAGTAGGGAGAAAGCTTCATCGCGGTCAACGAGTTCAGATTCTCGCTGCACTTGGTAAAGAGGTCATCCCAGCCCCTGACGCACGACATGAACAACATGTTACAAGCGAAATGAACACTGGTTGTTCGTACCTAATAAGGCGACATTTATTCTGGTAATTCACCAGGTCCAGAGTGTAGTTGGTCCAGGTTTCCTTGACTTGCTTGATGTACTCCTCGAGAGCCATCTTTACATAACATTAGCATAAGCTTGTCAAAGAGTTGTGACGCACGTACCTCTCCCTGAGCTTGTATAATGACCTCCCGTATAGTAGATTCGTTCTTTTTCAAGTCCAAGTCGTACACGTTTCCCAAAGTCATGCTATACACGTATCAGAGAAAGGAAAAACACAAAAAGAGACACTTACACAGGAAGACTAATTTGCGAGGGTAGCCGTAAAACTTTGAACAATTGCTTCCAATGCCTGTCCTTCAAAGCCTCAGATTTCAAATCAGAAATGATCGAGTTCGATTTCAAGAGTCCTCTAAGCACGTCCTGGACATATTCGAACGCTGCATACTGTCGCATACGCGTCGGCATGTCCTTGGTCGAAGACAGCAGTCCGTCGATTTGCTGCCTCAACTTTCTCGGCTGCACAGTCGCCCACGACATCTCCCTCAGCTCTCCAATCTGACTCCACACACCAGAAAGCGCCGTCCAGACGGCCTTGAGATCCTTGAGTTCCTCGAACACGGGTTCCAAGCGTGTGTGACGCGTCAACTCGAGGTCGAGTGCCTCTTTGGCCCTACAAACGAGGTCATATTCCTCCTTGACGCGGTTCAGTTTGCCTTCAAAGACGTTGATGGTATTCATGGCGGTATCTGCACGCATGCTGCCCTGCACGGGACGTGTCTGCTCCCATTCTGTAAGAATGTCGTTGATCTTGTTTTCAACGATCTTGTCTTCTGCGACGATCTTGAGCTGGAGACCAGCTGCCAACGGCGATGGCGTGAGACACGGAAGAGTAGATGAGAAGACGACTGACCGAGCTGCTCCTGGATGGAATCGTTCTTGCGTTTGAGGATCTCGTTGTATGCGCTCCATTCGCCTCTAAGCTGATCGCTGTAAAGCCAGTCCTCTGGGAATTGGTATCGAAAACGTTCGAGAGTCTTTTCGCCGTTGGCGCATAGTTCTATCATGGGGCCCCATGTCTTTGTCTTGCGCTTGAGGTCTTGAACAAAGGTGATGAAGGTGACCGCAGCAGCGGTGGAGGAGTTGGAGGGACTGAACGCCTGGATTAACGCGGTGAGCGGTGGTGCGGGGGAGTAAGTGAACACTTGCCTCCATGTGTTTTGGTCGTGAAAGTAACGGAGTCGAGTCGACGCGTCCCACTTTAATGCTGTGGGAACCCATTAAGTAATCGGCCTTCGTCGCTGTCGTGCACGTCGTCGAGACACCATCGAACTTCGATCCACTTGCCAGCCATGTCGGGACGTCAACAGCGCGTGATGGTTCAGCCCATCGTACGCACAACCATCCCCTTCACTTTTTCTCGCACTGACGACCCTATCTCAGAACGTCATCTTCAAAAACCTGCAGCAGGTCACGTCGCGCACGTTCTTTGCCGCGCTCGTCACTGACGGCACACTTACAGCGGACAAAGGTCGTAATATGGCTATACGACAACATCGAGATGCGAATCGAAGGGCGCATCATTGTACGTCTGTCCGATTCATCCCCAGATCACTTCCAACATTGAATCGTCTCTTGCAAAGGCGATGGGTTTCTCCCTTCCCTTTCTGTTGTAATGTGACCCTCTGTGCTCACATTTTCCTTCTTAGGGTTTCGACGAATTCATGAACGTTGTCATGGATGAGGCAGCAGAAGTATACGTCAAGGACGCGAAGCCGCGACGGGAGCTTGGTCCGTCTTTCCTCGCCGTTTTGCATCGCTGCTTCTAACCACTCTCCAGGCCGCATTCTTCTCAAGGGCGACAACATCACCCTCATCCAACAAATAGTATGATCACCTCGTGTAAAAAGCCCTGCGCTATATACTGTGTATCGATGTATACTACATGCTTGATACGTAGACATGATAAAAAAAACGCGTATCGATCACAGATTGTAGATAGGCAGCAGCCGAGTCGGATTCAACGCTTGCCTACACAGCGGACACTCTGCCTTTTCTCTCCCCCATCCCACAATACAATTCCAGCAAAACAAATGTCCGCATTCTGTCGCACAACTATCCGTCCGCTCTTCCAAGCAAAGCGTACACCTCCGACTGGCTCTTACGCGAGGGGGTATGGCGCTGACGTCCAACACGGTATTCTCGTCTTCCTCGGCGGGCTTCACGGGCGCGTTCTCCGGATCCACAGGCTCGAGCATGACGCTTACGAGTCGGTCATCGATAAACATCTCCCGCGTCTCGTCAAGGCTGCGTTTTCCCCGCGATTTCTCAGTGGCACCACGGGCGCGGGAACGCAAGTAGTGTATTAGCCGATAGAGGAGGCGGATGAGGATGAGGATCCCCAGCAGAGAATACGACGGCGGGCGTACGTGTGGGTTCTCCGGCGTGGGCGAAATCTGCAAATGGCATCATTTTGAGTATCTCCCGCCTGCGATAGAGAGTGTGAAGTAATCACATGCTGAATACCCAATATCCGCTTGACCAGATCGTAGTACGTGCCTCTCAGGTAGAATATGGCAAGGTTGACCTCTGCAGCGACTTCGAGGCACATGGGCAGTACGTGTAATGCACTCGCTACCCGGGGAGATAGGGAACTGAGACGGGATCCCCATCTTGCATGGATATACGAGGGTAGGGTTGGCAGAAGGATCAAGGCTATCAGCGAAGCTCTGGAGGGCACCCTGCCACTAAAAGCAGACTGTTGCCAGATGTCAGTGTACTCTTCTCCGAGCGTCTGTACGGCTTTTGGGCGTCATCAGCAGACGGAACGGTACCAAGGTTTCTGATCCGAACCTCGACCGGTCGTCAAACCATAGTAGAGCAGCCTGAGAACAAGATCGACCTCTTTGTCCCACCTCAAGAGCCATCTCGTTCCTAGCAGGGGTATGAGATACGCGTAATGCAAGTATGTGAAGGCACCCACCCAGCCAAGAGCGGAGCACGGTGTCGACTTGCTCCTTGAACGACACGACATGGAACAAGTCTCTCTGGTTTGCTCTTACTGTATTTCAGTTAGCCAGTAAAGCGCGACGAGTGGCTGTAGACGGACTGATTTGGGCCTGGAGGGCACTGGGGAAAGACGGCAAGTGATGAGCCATGAAATTGAGCGTCGGACTCGGACTCCGGCAAGCGACACACATTTCTCTCGTCGACCACACTTGTCCGGTCATGGCAGCACGAGCTCCCCGCGCGCAAGAGCCATCCGTATGGCAAAAATGTAAGTCATGCATTAACCAATTCGCCGTGATTCCACCCATTTTTCTAACCAAGAACGTTGGAAATGCACAGTAAAGTATGTCTTCTTTCCGTCCACGACCGTGCCTCGAGACTAGATATGACCACCTAGAATGGGTGCCCTCATGGGTGGAGGTGTCGGCCTCACCATTGGCTTCATTTTTGGTTCATACACTATCCTCAGGTGAGACGCATTGCTCGCTTTTGACAACACGGCTGAACACGGACCTGGTGTTCGCCGTCCATCAAAAAGAAACGGCGCCGGCCCCAGAGGATTTATGGCAACGCTCTCTCAGTACATGCTCAGCAGTGCAGCGACGTTTTCGTTTTTCCTCGCTATTGGTTCCGTAAGCTCTACGATCTCTCACAAATGTTCTGCATTCACCCCCCTTCTTCAGGTTATCCGAAATGATGCGTTGCTACCACCACATCTGCAAGCCGCACAGATGCAGCTCCTTCCGCCACTCGTTCGGTCGAGAGCAGAAGGTGCGATGCTCATACGCGCACGCTGGGAAGCGGAGAAGGCACGAAGAACAGTCGCCGCTTAGACTGCTCTCTATTTCCTACTGCATATCAGATCTAGATACATGTGTTCTGACGTACAGGTGATCAATGAGCAAATGGCGACCACGATGCGAATGCGATACAACAAAGTAGGATATATGCGTGGTGTGCAACGATGGTGTGATACATCTAGTATATGGACACGCGCAGCGTGCGACGGGCGACCGAGTCAATCGGTGCATGGTTGCGGACATGAAAGACATGCGTGCAGAAGCCGTACCACCTCCCAATCTCCGGGTCACGGTGGGTTGGGTTGATGGTGGATGCAGATGCGAGTAAGCGACGCAGCAATGGCCGAGTGCAATGGAAGACGAGGGTGTGGAATGGAAGACGGCATTCGCCTGCAGGTCAACCGATCATGCTGGTCAGTCGATTCCACAGTTGTTTTAGCCTGCCTGGCTTTGGTTTTGGTGCTCTCGAAGCATGGACGTCTACCAGCGACGCGGTATAGGATAGGTGATATGGACCGGAAATGGGGGGTCGTGGTGGGGGAGCAGGTTTCTTCCACCATCTTGTGAACCAACGCATTGGCTTCTGCCTCTCTGAAGGAGGAGATGGGGGCGAACGCGGAGGAGTGTTGTGATAGATGGCATTGTCGTAGTGGACGGTTGGCGCGTCAACGAACTTGACGGATGGCGGGCAGCGCTTCTTTTTACGACGGGTGAACTTCGTCGTCGTGGCCATGGAGATGCCAGAATCATGTCGGGTAAGGATCGATTTGATCGGGGGCGCGGAGCGGGTGTGTACGGTGGAGCACGAACCGATGGAGGACACGCTCTGTCTGGAACGGGATAAGCTGGGTCCATCTGAAGAGGGAGACCATCGAGGTCCCGAATATGGAGAGGAAGGGGTGGAGGGGAGTGTGGACTCGAGCAGGATGCTCCTTGGACGAGCGGAAGGGTCGGGTGTTGGGGGAGTCTGAGCAAAGGTCACGGATGAGAGAGAGGGCATTGGAAGAGGGGAGAAGGAGACGAACGAGGACATGTCTGAGACTGTGGGGCATTGCGCGGTACACGTCCTGTTCCGGAATGACACCCTGGCGGCGGCGGTCTCGATCAGCGATGGCTGGCGGTGTCGTCATCGATGTACTGTGCTCACAGGAAGGTCGCTGATGGAGATGACTGGGGAGATTTCGAACTGCACAGTGGGGTTTGGGGGACGATGATCGAGATCAAGGGAGGTACATACGTTGACGATGGTGTCGGTCTCGAGCCAGTCTTTGAATACTTGTTCGTCGGATGGGTCGAGCATCTGGTCGGGATGGAGGGAAAGGAAGGAGAGGAAAGGGACAAAGAAGGGAAAAGTGCGTGCAGGCAACGGCGTGTTTTTTGACATGTCTAATTCTAATCAGACCATAAACGGCGTGTCGACGTGTAGTCCGCTCCAGATACCCCGCACTGACTCGCTCATGCTCTCCACTATCCGTCCCTTCTTCAGCGGTTTGATCTTGGACCCAGACGAGTCCAGGATCAGTTGCACCTTTCTCTCTACCCCGTTCACCTCCAGTCGCTGCAGCGGAATCACCTTGTCGCGTTTGTTCGCTGGAGAGAGGTCAGCCGGGCGAGCGGGTGTGTGAGTGGACGCGACCGACCGTAGAATCCGCGTGCGATGGGTTCGTGGCCGTTGCGCTGCTTGACTACGAATTCGACGTGAGGGTTGTCGCGCGCGACGCGTTCGAGGTCCTTTGAGATGAAGGTGCGGGTGTTGGTGGAGGAGGGGCCATGCTGGCAGAACTCGAGGACGACCTTGCGTATGGATGGGATGAACGCGGTGTGACCGTTGGCGGGTGCAGAGCGCAGCTGGGCTCTCAGCAGTGCGGACGCTGCCATGGGGGACGGCAAGGACGGGAAATGAATGTTTTGGTCTCCGACTGAAATGAGCACGCGCCCTTGGTGAGCGCGACTCGCCTACAATTTCTGTACATACATAAAGCCATGGCCCGCGCAACGCGAAGCTCAGCAACGCAAGTGCAGGACAATCCACCACGCACAAAGTCGGCCTCAAAAAAACGAAAACGCTCAGACAACGACGATCACACCCAACACAGGATAAAAGACGAACACGACGACGACAACGCTACAAAACTACAAAACTTGCAACCCGCCGCAGATGTCCCAATCGGCCCCTCCGACGCACAACGCATCCTCGACATCCTCGACATGTAAGCACACTTCCCTCCTCGTCTCCCCACACTAACCCCCCCACTAGCTTCGATTCGCAAGCCCTCCTCGACCGCGTCTTTCCTCTCCCTCCCTCAGAGCCATCCACATCAAAACCACAGTCTGGCTCCTTCTCTCTCCGCGCGCTCCTCAGAGACTCGTCTCAACATCCTCTTCGCGTCTTGCGTGTAAGTCTCGCGTCCCCCT
Source organism: Xanthoconium purpureum (assembly GCA_038090075.1). Classification (NCBI taxonomy): domain Eukaryota; kingdom Fungi; phylum Basidiomycota; class Agaricomycetes; order Boletales; family Boletaceae; genus Xanthoconium; species Xanthoconium purpureum. The sequence continues at coordinate 29,090 of JBBPMA010000016.1, forward strand.
CTCCTATGCTGCACCTCATCACTCCCAGGCCGCCGTACAAAACCTTTTTCCAATATCTTACCATCCGAGATCCCGCGCTTCCTCCCCCGCAGCACAGCAGCTCCGCTTCTGCAATCTCGCATCGTCGCTTCTCGACCAGGCCTCGCTCCACTCCGTCTCACTCCCCCTCGACATCGACACTCTCCTATTCGATCTACCAGGCACAGCCGAGTCTAAACCGTCCCCTCGTACAGAAAAACATGCACATCTGTACCAGAACAAAAAATACGCCCTCATGCAACGTCTCCCTTTGGGCACCTGGTGGTCCTCCCTAAACTCCGACCTCGTACCTTCAGATAGCAAGCCCCTCAAAGACCTGTCCACTGCCAACGCCGAGCTAGTCGCCATATTACCCGCCCCTTCCGCACCAGCACCAGCTAAATCGGACTCGGCGAGCCAGTCCCCTGTCACCTTGGCGTCCTACGTTCCTAAGAAGCCTCCAGGGTACAAGCCAAAGCTTCCTGGTCCTCGTCGTGTGAGCTGTGGCACATTTCTCGATTATGGCCCATATGCTAGCTTTGCCCCCGTATTCGAGCAAGACGGCGTCGAGCTTGGTCGGTCGGTCATGGGTGAACTGTTCTGGAGCTGGGAGGATAGAAAGAAGAGGTGGTCTGATGAGCTCGCAGTCGCCTCACAACAACCCATAGAACAAGTCATCGACTTTCCTCAACCTAATGGCGTCGAAGAGTCTGACGAGAGCGGCATGCTTGACGAAGAGTCTTTCGAGGGGCTTTTCTCATCAGAACAGGTATTGTTACTCAAGCAGGCCCTCGGAAGTCTCGAACTTGAAACGGCTGTTCACGAACTGCTGGAGCGAAATGCCAACGCGCTCAAACGACTGGAAGAGCTTCAAAATAAACGGTTATCAAAGCCGGGCGGGTTTGCACCAGTCGAAGAAGGATCAGAAGAATGGGATACCGGTCAGTTGCTCCATCGACACGCCTTTGCATGCAAGTGCTGAACCTTCACTACAGCTCAAGGTATTCTCGACTCCCTTTGCCTTTTCGCTTCTCTCCGACCGCGCTTATCCACTTCTGACAATGTTCCTCTTGTTCCCTCGCCATCCACCCTCCACAAACTCCAACGGACCCTACCCATAGCACCCACTCAAGGCTGGCATGGGACCCTTCCCGCAGAACGCCCGACGGCTCTCCGGGATGATTCCACCCTCTACATCAAGTCGACTGCAACTGTAATTCCCGCAGCACCGTCGGCTCCACCAGCCCATACCCCAACGCCCCAACCCACACCTGCACAAGCCACTGCTGCCACAGCAGCAGCCACAGCCTACGCCGGTTATTCCTATAACTACGCGACACCCTATCGACCGGGTTACCAGTACAAACCCGGTCAACCGAACCCGTACTATCCAAACGCCTACGCAACCCAGACAACCGCCCAAGCACAGGCCGCCTCACAGTACTACCAAGCCCAACCGTATGGCGCGACCGGACAACAGCAGTACACCTACTCGTCGTGGTACCAATATAATCCCCAGGCACAGGCGAGCACGACTGCGGGCGGATCACGCAAGGGGACCCCACAGCCAAGCGCTGCTGTTGCCACACCTACGGCGTCAACGCCCACGATACCAACATCGTACGCGGGCTTCTTCAGTGCGGCTGCGCAGTCGGCGGGTCAGCTCGCAGTCGCTAACACGGTTGCGACGGGCGGGAAGACGTATCAGCCGACCGCAGGTGCCACGTGGGCGACACCCACTGCAGCGGGCGCGGCTGGCTACGTCGCCCCGACTCTCCCTCCACATATGAGGAGCGCGGTCGCGGGTCAGCCGGGCGCTGCTGGGGCGTACTACCCCAATTATTACGGAGCGTACCAAGCAATGCCGTCGCCCGCACAATCATGATGGTATCGGACATCACTCGACGTGTCTCTGTCTAGAGTACTATATACGTATACATGTACAGCGTCGTTGCTGTCACGAGTAATGAGATTTAGCATTATTGGAACATTGGTTCCAAGGTACATATTACTACTACATACTCGTACTGTAGGGTGATCCATAGGTCTAGTGTCGTCGGTACATGTCTGGCGCTGTTCGAAACCTCCGTCATACGCAGGACGGGTAGGCGCGGTCCGCATCTGCCACATGATGCTCTTGCGCGACAAACCACCTCTTCATAGCCTCGAGCGAAAAGTCGCTCTTCTGAAGAGGAAAGAGCCTAGCTCATCCTTGACCACCATAACGAACCAAAGAAGGACAGCAAGGATGGACAGGCAGCACGCGTGAAGAAAGAAAAAAACGAGCGGTCACGTTTTTCTTCTACCAACTAGACTTTTTCGCACGGTATCAAGAAAAAACGAGAGGCGTACGGCTGTATGTAGTGGGACTAGGCAAGAAAAGAGCTTTGCAGTCTAATTTATGAATAACTAACCAAGGGACCGTGGGGGGTTTCTGAGATGCAAGATGAGAGAGAACAAAGAATGAAGATCGACGAATAGATATATGTATGATCAACGCCAAACATCAAGCCGTCACCGGCCAGCAAGACTGGCATACTTGGACACACAAATCACCGTTGGTCGTTGCGCTGGCTTGGTGGCGGGGTATACCAACATGTCCTCGACCGGCGTCGGGAGTGGGTGTGGGCTACGGAACGGTGTGCGGGGAGGTGAACCCGTGAAAGGCGACTGACAGCTCTCGGTCGCATCTGGCGACAGCGCATCCACCTCGCTATCACTCCCCGACAATCGCCAGAGGATATCCTCGATGGTGACCGTATGGGATCGCAGTGCCGATTGGTCCGCGCTCGGTGTGCCGTAGGAAAAGCGCATGCGCAGGCGACGTGTGTGTGGCGACACATTGTCGTCCTCATCGGAATCTATTTCGTCCCCGTCTGCGTTGAGTCGAGCTGAAGTGGGTGTCAGACATCAAACGGTGTGGGACTCGCGAAGAAAAGAGCTCACTCCAACCTCGTCGACGTCTACCCTGTCCCGCCGGAGACGAAGGATTGGAACGAGACGATGCGTCTTCTCTTCGGTTGGGTTCGACGCCAGGTCCGACGTATTCAGCCCGACGAGCAGCCATGAGCTGTTCGTCCCGTTCCCGCGTTAGGAGATTGACGAGTGTCCCTCGCACCTCGGGTGTGTTTGCAAGATTGCGAGGAGAGTCTGGAGAAGCATTTGTGGTCTGGACAGAGTCTCGATACGACGCGATATGCTCTCTAAAGGCCGCGGAGAGGCTGCGTCTTCCAGGAGTCGAAAGCTCGTCAATGGGAGTGCCGTCTGACGCTGTGCGTGATATCTGTTGTGGGAAGACGACGCGTGAGGTGTCGACGAGAGTGACATCCCGAGTGGGTCTAAGAGGTGGTCGGCCAGCAGGGGGGACCCTGACGTCACCAGCAGTGGTCGACCCGTTATCTTCCGCACGTGTAGCAGTGCCATCACCGCGCGCCATAGAAGAAGCCAGTTCGACCCTTCTGGACCTCGATGCAGCCAGCTGTTCTGTCATGTTCTCCAACTCCCGCGCAACCTGGGCCGTCTGAGCTTGCAATCTCTGCTCAATCTGCGAGAGCGACAGCCGGGAAGAGAGACTACCCTGGCTGTCAGATGCGTTGACGCGGGCGGCCACGCGTCTTCCAATCATAGTACTCGAATCATCCCGATTGGCACTCTGGAGATCTCGTCTCTGTGTAGCGCGTGGGTCCATGAGGTCTCGAGCGCGTGACAGGACGAGATCTGGCATGGGGGGCGTGCGGAGCCGGGGTTGAAGATCACTTCTGTCTGACAGCCTAGGGTGATCGCTTTGAGAGAACCTATCCCACACAGACTCCCTCCTCGCATTGCCACTGCTTCTGCTGTTAGATTCAAATTCCTCGAGCCTCTGTCGGGCAGAGGGAGATATAAGCGAGCGAAGCCTCACAGCCCGCAGGTTTAACTCTTCCACCACCTGTTCGCCCGAGAGCACGAGTGCGGAATGTGGCGGACGAATGTTGGCGTCGTGGCTGAGAGCGTGAGGAGGTTGGGTGTCGTTGGTATCTGTGCTGCTCGAGGGAGAGGACCGAGTCCCTGCAACTTCCGGCGGGATGCGATTCAGCATGTTGTTGATGCTATTCCTAAGAGAGTTGATCCGCTCGTACGCAGTGTCGAGCGCGACAGAGGCTTCTCTGAGGTTGTCCCTGCCTTGAGAGTCTAGGCGAGGTGTCGATGTCCAGGCCAAGGCTGACTGTGGTGGGGAGACAGGGCCGACGTCGGTTGCTGCTGTCAAAGTGGGCTCTGAGGATACTTGTCCGGTTATCCTAGCATCCGGATTAGAGTCCATGCCAGGCTGTGCGGGACTGCGTGAAGCAATGACAAGGTCAACGATGACTAGTGACTAGTGACTAGTAACTCTCAAGCCAACCTCGTAGGTGTAGTTCTGATCAACAAGTCGCTACAAAACTGTCATCAATTCCAGTGCAACATTACAATAAATAATTCTAGGGTAATGATAAACTACGCCTTGAGATCTGTACCGTAATATAGTCCCGGGTGTGCGGTAGGTATCTGGTCTCTGAAAGTGATCATTTAGAGGGCGCGGCCACGTCAGTTTCTTTCTTCTCGGATTGCGCTTCCAAAGGCTTTGACCCGTTTTGTTGCCGCATCATCTTGGATAGCAGGGGATCGTCACCGGTATAACAGAATGCAAGCACGATGCAAAGCATAATGAGTGCAGCTGTTATGCAACATAGTACAACCCAACCACGTCTTATCCGGCTGTAAACCTGCAGGAAAAAGTCTAATTAGATCGTTGTTGGTAATAGTATGAGCAAGCACGAACCTGTCCGCCAATGATAGGGCCCACTGTTGGTCGTCAGTATTACCCTTATGTGTAGATGTAAAAACAAACACTCACCGGCAGTTCCGACACCAAAGGCCAGATTGAAAGCCCCATATACATGAGCATCTGGAGTATGGCACAGTCAGTGCAAGAATACATGGAAGTCGAGATGACCTGCATCCAACACCCGGCATGTTCCGAGAAACGGTTGCCAGCTCTGCAGTCACCGGAGGAACCACGCCCGAGACGAAGAAGCCTGAGAACGATGCATGTAAGAACGAGCCCACGGGTAGAACAGGATGCTCACTTTGCAAAGCGAGTGCGATAATAAACAAAGCGATCGACTGTCTAAGGGCCAAGACGATCCACCAAGGTAAAGTAAGGAATAGGCATATGCATGTGATGTAACCTGAACCGACTCGGTCGGCGAGTAACCCAGCTATTGGTGACGCTAGCTTGAAGTCAGTTCCGCTGCAACCATATGCCATCAAGAACATGCTCACAGATCAGAGCGGGTGCAAGACCCGCCATGTATACCAAGCCAACTTTATCCGAACCGTATTTCCAGACCGCCTGCAAGTGAAGGGGAAGAGAGGGTTCTTCCATACTCATGAGAGTGCTAGAGAAGACATGATCTGTCAACACGACCAATAGTTTACCAGAACGACATACCCGTAGACGAAAGACATGAATAACGCGACCACAGCGCGCGGAGATTGCCCTAGTAAGCGTAATGCTGATAGCGTCGGAAGTGGTTTACGATTGAGCGGAACCTCTGACGTGATCAGATTGTTGGCAGAAGGATTGCGAGGATCTGGCGTGGTTGGATTTTGTTTGGGTTCTACAGAAGCTGAAGTTTGTTCTGATGAGGGTTGTACTGGAGCGAGGCTGGATGTGGAAGGTCCGATGAGATCCGATGGGCGATGAGGTGCTTCCAAGTCTGCGGTGAGGTCGACGTCTTGGCCTGTTGCTGGGTCGTAGCCCCACCTTAGTGCAGCATCTCTCTCGATTATGAGCAAACGAAGGATGAGGTCCACGAATGTGCATATTTCCCCAAAGATGAAAGGGGCACGAAAGCCGAATCGGGCATATAGACTGCCTCCTGCGGGTGTGCCGACTATGAGGCTTGGCGTTGTCAGACAGACTGATGTTGGGCAAGGGGGGCGCTCACCCAATAGAGAGGCCCGTCATTGCGAACCCAAGCTGCCCTGGGCAAGGAACGTTTGTGAGTTATGACCAAGGATAACAAAATAAGGGACTGACTGCCAATATTCCGCTCTGGGGTGGTGTCACAGCTATGAGGAGGACAAGATGAGAAAAGAAATGGGAGATAGGGGGAAACGAGTTACAGGAGGGCGAGGCCAACGACCCAAATCACGGAAGAACTGATCCCCTGAAGGAAACGTGCGACAGCCATGAGTGGGTAGTTGGGTGCCTCCATAAGGAGGACTTGAGCGCCTAAAAGAGCGAGGAGGCCAATGATGAGGGGGTTACGTCGTGAGGGACTCCTTTCTGCGAAGCTTGCGATGGGTATGGTGGCTGACGATGGATGAGGACGGGAAGAAGAGTGGAGAAGACGGGGGACATACAGAGGACCAACCCGATGGACTGTTTGGAGGAGGGTGAGGGGACCTGGGGAGAGGGGAGGGAGGACTTACATATGCAAAAAGAAGCCAGCCGGTGAGAGCAGAGGCGGGGTGGAGATTGAGGCGTTCGAGGTGGAATGGTATGACAGGTATGATTATGGAGTAGACGAGGAGATCTGTGGTGATGCCTAGAGGGGGGTAAGACCAGTCTAGGGGGGCTGGCAAGGTTCAACTCACCGACGCCGACGACTGAACGGAGATATGTATGAGCGAGAGGGAATCGGCTGGGAGGGCAACGCACCTAGAGTGACAAAGGAGACGGATGAGCGCCATTTGAGGCCCCAGGGCCTTCTCGGTGGACGATTTGGGAGACCCATGGATGGTGTCGCTTCGAGACGTACGGCCACGCTTTTAAATACACATTGCACGTGGTTTACGTGATCCGCCCTGACTATGCCAGAGCTTCCAGGTAGGCCAGCGCGACCACACCGCATATCTGATCCCTAACCCCGACTTAGAAGTAGAACGCGCTGTAGCTCTCATCAGATCCGTTGCAAAGGGAAATATAGTCCATCATGTCGACGCATCCAAGGACGACCTTGTGTATTCCGGCTTGTCACACTCCCAGTTTGTCAGACTTTCTCCATCGTTTTGCATGCCAACGCTCAGCACATATCACACAGGCCAGGGAAATCACCGGTCGTACCATAACTGAAGCTGCTCGATACGGTAAACCATATCTCTCCCATCGTGTCAGCCGCCAGCATTAACCAGTCCGCAGGCAAATATTTCTACATACTACTCGATGGGAAGGGAAGGATGCCTGTACTCCATTTTGGCATGACAGGCATGCTCAAGGTCTTACTTGCCCTCCGTGAGGCGCGACCATACTAGTCTCACGTTAATTCCATTAGGTTAGAGGTCAGCCAAGTCCACAGTACAAATCCAACCTCGGCAGCTCTTCCGACGGCTGGCCTCCACGGTTTGTCAAGGTGAGCACTGCCCATCCCCATCGCTGTTCATTCCTCAGCCCGTCGGTCCCACAGTTTATTCTCTTCATCCAAGAAACCGGTACCGGTTTCACAGAACTTGCTTTTTGCGATGCTCGTCGGCTCGGCCGCATTCGCATGGCCTCCTCTCCGTTGAGTGAGCCCCCGATCTCGGACCTTGGTTTCGATCCAATCTTATCCATGCCCCCTCTCCGCGATTTTCGCAAGGCCGTCTTGACAAGAACTTGTCCAATTAAAGCACTGTTGTTGGACCAATCGTTCAGCGCTGGCGTTGGAAACTATCTCGCGGGTCCTTACCACCTTTTTATTCTTGTCCCCGCTGACTTCCTCCCGCGAGCAGATGAAATTCTATATCAGGCGCAAGTTCACCCGGAGCAACGATGTAACACTCTGGACGCTAATCAAATCCTCGCCTTGCATCACCAGATTGCCGATGTATGTCGCATAGCTGTCGAGGTTAATGCGGATGATACCATGTACCCTGATGATTGGCTTTTCCACCATCGATGGGTATAACCTCTCTCGCTCGGTCTGTGCGCTTCTCATACACTCAGCACAGGGAAAAGGCAAGAAAGTAAAGGAAACGATGAGACTGGTCGTCTTGCTTCCTGATAGTCTCCAGCACAGGCTAATATCGGATTTCTCACAGCCCTCGGGTGAACTCGCAACCGTCAAATGGATCACTGTTGGCGGTCGTACGTCTGCCTACGTTCCAGAAGTCCAGAAACTCCATTTGAAGCAGAAAAACCGTGGCGAACCCCTAGGAGTACTACTTTCGATCACTTGATTGATGAACTCTGAGCAACTCTTCCCTAGGATATCGGGCCGGCGGACTCGAGCAGCGCTCATGAACCCCGACGTTCCAAAAGACGTCGCGTAGCCAGAGACCTGACATTATCGGGATCAGTGTCAGAGATACAACAGTAGCAACTACATCGTTTGATGTCCTGATAATCGATCTCAATGTTCAATCATCGGGTTTATCAACATACTCTTTAAGGCGGCTTGCACAGTGTACTCGTCATCACGATGTGACAAAGCAAAAATAATATTGCGCGATGATCTGGTCGTTGTGTTCCAGTCCGCAGATCGGTGAGCGACGATATAGCGAAGTATGTATATCATCCCGTCCACTGACAGACACGATTCTACAACTCACGGTGATCCATGCAAGCAAATTTCATGTTGGTCCCGATCCAAACCAATGTTGATTCACTTGTTGGTTCACGCGAAGGCGACTTGATTCGCTGGGCATGGGAATACCTTTCCTCGCCCTCGGCGAACAGCCAATCATCGAGGGTCCTCCTGTAAATCTTAACCACGATCCCTTTGAACTTTTCCCCGGAAATTGCTCCTGGGTCTCAGGCTCTTGGCCAGCATGTTTGACTCGGACCTTACCCACTCCTCCCACGTATCCTGTGATTTTCCGCGGGGACCACCGACGGATCACTCGAGTTCGAGACCTGTAACTCCATGCATGCTGGCCAAGCAAATCCCATATCAATGCACGCGGACCCCATCTTGGCCTCCAGCACTTTCATTTCCAACGATACCCGGCAAGTTCAAAGTTAATCGCTCACACGACGTCGAGCATATCGATTTGGTTCGACGCGTTTCTCAGGCTGGATCATTACACACACGTCTTGATCACATTCATTCTCACATTGTCGTGCCTCTGTAAATCGCCCCAGCGTCTCCCCTCACGCGTTTATCTTGCCTTTGAGAACCATTCTGCCCTGCTCGAGGATAGTCACAAAGATTAACGTGCCGAGTTCTTAACGAACGGAGAGTCAAGTGGCCAGCCCCTAATGGAAAGTCGCAAGTTGACAAGTCGAATGAGTAGTTTCACACGTCCAAGCAAAGCAGATCTTGCCAAGTAGGACAGGGCATCATACAGAGAGTGAAGGTTTCATTCAAAGTCACAACACGTGTTAGTGGACAACTAATCGCGCCCCAGCGACTTCTACCAAGTACATCGTTACAGTAAGAGTAAAGAAAAGAAGAGCTCATAGCGACAACACAGAACCAATTACGATGTCACTGAGACAAAGGTGAGCATGATTCAAGAGACTTGGAGCAGGCCAACTTACTATAGCTTGCGGGGTCGATGTGATCTGGTAACTCGGGTACTGCAACTTCGAATCGAGACTGAATAGCAGCCATCACCTGCTGGTCACTCTCGCTCGACACGAACGTGATAGCAAGACCCTTTGTACCAAATCGACCAGCACGGCCGACGCGGTGGAGGTAGCTGTCGGCGTCAGGGGGACAGTCATAGTTAACAACAATGTTGACTCGTTCGACATCGATTCCACGACCGAAGATATCAGTGGCGACTAGTATTCGCTTTTCAAAAGCCTTGAAGGCAGTGTAACGTTTAATGCTTTTCATTACGTCAGTTATTCAGCTAATGAGCCAGTAAGGTGTCATTCGACCTACCGTTCTTCTTGAGCGAGACCAGAGTGAATGCTGATGCTGGGGAAGTTGCATGATACCAGAAGTTTGTCCAGTTCGATTGCTCGTGCAACAGACTTCACGAAGATAACGACCTGACGCAGGATTAACACAAAAGTATGCCGCTCGGTATGAAGCGCACCTGGTTGAACTCCAAAGTGTCCAGTAAATCGTTTAGCTTCCTGTTCTTGGCGTTTTCCTCAAGCTTGACGTAGTGTTGTTGCAAACCATGCAGCGTTAATTTCGTCTCATCGTCAACGAAAATCTCAAGTGGCTAAAAAGTCCGGGAGTCAGTCGGCGTTCTCGATTTATTCACATCGACCCACATTCGCCATGAACTTTTTGCAGGTGATGCGGATTTCCTTCGACAACGTGGCACTGAACATCATGACTTGCTTATGATGGGGAGTCGCGCGAAAGATTTCTTGGACGTCCCTACGCATGTCTACGCAGTAAAGAAGGGGCGGAGGATAACGGTTAGATTGCGATTGAATTTCGGGTCGAGCGAGAAAAGAAGAAACTCAAGAAGGGAGAAGGGAGTGCAAGCGCCGAGCATTGATTGCGAGTAAGCCCATGTCTAACTTTCGCCTGCGACAGTTGCAAGCAAGTTCGGAAGGCGACCCGTGTTTTCTTCATCATACAACGCTCTCAGCAACTCACAACCCAGCAGTGAACCCATGACCATTTCAACACCAATTCCATGTGGCGCCGACGGCGCTTGCCCACATTGGCAGTGTGACGTTGAGTATGGAGACAAGAACTTCGTTAACCGGTGGTGGAAACCGGCGCAATGGGCGCAATTTGGTTTGCGCAGTATTCCAAGATTGGTAGCCGAAACTGAAGGGGCGAAGACTAACCAAGCTGCTCTAGCATTTTGTCGCACTCGTCCAAAGTGAAATGTTTGACATTCTTGGCATCCAAAATCTTGTCTCGAGTGAGGGCATTCAGGCGGCCAGGAGTCGCGACAACGATGTGTGGGCAGCGGTTCTTGTCACGAAGAATCTCCGCGTCCTTTTGCACGGGAGTACCGCCATAGAAGGTGTGAACCCGTACGTCGGGCATGTACTTTGCAAACCGCGTGTACTCGTTCTTGATCTGAAAGGCGAGTTCGCGGGTGTGGCACAAGACAATCACGGAAACTTCGCCATTCACAGGCTCTAATTGCTGCAGTGTGGCGAGTACGAAAACCGCGGTCTTGCCGTGCCCTGACTTTGCCTGGCAAAGGACATCCATTCCCAGTACGGCTTGGGGAATACATTCTTGCTGAACTGTGAACAATGGTGATAAGTTAAATAATAACGCCGCTCAAAGTGGATGGAGGTACCTTCTGAGGGATGTTCGAACCCAAGGTCACTGATCGCCCTCAAAAGTTCAGGTTTCAACAGGAAATCCCTGAGAGACGGGTCAGGGAGCCGCACGACATGAGAAAAGAAACAAAGTGGACCTAAAACCGGTGGAATGTATGCCTGAAAAGTTTTTCTTGTCTTTTTCGACCTCGCCATCCACGACTGCCGAGGCAGCGGCACTATTCGTTGGCGCGGCGCCGCCATTGGGGACGACGTCGTCTTCATCTTCGTAGTTGACGAGTTCCTCGTTGTCGTGCGACATTGTTGTTGAATAAGGTTACTGAATAATATGCTGTGCGCAGAGTTGAAAGCAAAGCGAGTGATGGCGGTCAAAGTGAGAGTTGCAGACGCGAGGAAACAAATTTGTGGCGCCCGTTAGGATGGTTGGCTGGTTGCTGACTAATGGAGCAAACACGTCCATCACGTGCGCACGGACCTCTTAGGGATGCTCTTGAAACCGATGTATATCCCGGACGTTCTGAAGACTTGCAAGCGCCGAGATGCTGTCTGCGAGTGGCGCGTCGTTGTGAACCGACGTGAGCATCATCCTGTAGTTTTCGCTGTCCAACAACGGCCTCGTTACGTAGCGCCGCTCAATTTTTTCAGCGCGCCCTCATTGTTCTTACCTTCCATTGAAGATCAGTCTTATCGCTTCGTGGTAACACGGTCACCGCAGACATCCTCATCCTATAGCCTTTTGCCCTCCCGATACCCATCCAGTATACCTACCACGCGGAAAGCTGCAGGCACTCAATACAGCATTTCGCACTGCTGTGGTATAAAGTTGTGTCGCTAGATGCGTCAGAAGCCAGGACACAACATGTCCACCTACCCATTCTGGTGAGCATTTCTAATGGCATTCCGGAAACCCTTGCTGAACGCCTCTCTACGCAGGCTCGGCGGTAAGCTCACTGTTTCTTGTCCATGGCATCTGACTCACAGTTCTATTACAGGCGTCGCTGCATCCAGTAGGTAGTACTCCCAGACCTGAGACCACGACTTACGCTACCATCTTGTAGTGGCAGCTTTCTTTACGCATCCCCTGGACTTGACGAAAGTGTCAGTGCGTTGGGTCCTCCTGAGAGAGCACACCTAACCTCCCTACAGTCGTATGCAAACCCTCGGTCCATCCGTGCCACGTCCGTCCATGCTTGCAACGATTCGGATCTCGTTGTCTGAGAATGGTTTACGCGGTGTTTACACCGGCCTTTCCGCGTCACTGCTTCGACAGATGACATATTCGCTTGTCCGCATCGGAAGCTATGAGGAGACAAAGCGGCGCATGTCTGAACATGGCAAACCTTCGCCCGGCAAACTCCTTCTGGCCGCTGGTGTTACCGGTGGATTAGGAGGCATTGCAGGCAACCCCGCAGACATCGTGCTCGTGCGTATGACTAGTGACTCACTGAGACCTCCAGAAAAGCGATATGGTTATCGTAACGCTCTGACTGGCCTTGTTAGCCTCGTGAAAAATGAGGGTATCAAGGGCCTCAGTAGAGGACTCGGAACTAACGCGGTGAGCATGCACGGTAGACGAATGATGCACCAATTAAACATATAAATTTTAAGACACGCGCGGTGTTGATGAACGTAAGCCTCTGCTTCTCCGAACGTGGCGTGTAACATGTGTCCTTGGATAGACATCACAGGTGGGATCGTAAGTTGACCCTGTGGTTTCCCTGAATTACTTGAGCATGCTTTCTGAGGCGGCCTACAGTTACGACTTCTTCAAGACAACTCTACTTCGTCACCGAATACCCCTAGTGAATTATCAGTTCCACGATGGTTTTTTCTTGCACGTCGTTGCTAGTTTGGCCGCTGGGACTTGTGGAACAAGTTAGTTGTCCTCGACTTTTACAGTTTCTTGCGCTCACCCAGCTTTGCAGCTGTTTGCTCGCCTGCTGACGTCATAAAGACAAGAATAATGGGCTCAGTGAGGTGTCTTTCCATACG
>JBBPMA010000016.1:42354-94764 GCA_038090075.1 Xanthoconium purpureum
TGTGGAACAAGTTAGTTGTCCTCGACTTTTACAGTTTCTTGCGCTCACCCAGCTTTGCAGCTGTTTGCTCGCCTGCTGACGTCATAAAGACAAGAATAATGGGCTCAGTGAGGTGTCTTTCCATACGTAATTAATTCACCACCAATGGCCATTTGCAGTCAATGAACACTAGCCCCTTGCAAGTTCTCGCAAGATCGCTCCGCGAGGAAGGCCCCCTGTTCATGTTCAAAGGATGGACACCTGCCTTCATGCGACTAGGACCGAACACTGTCCTCCTGTTTGTCTTCTTCGAGGTGAGCCCACTAGAGACTTGGTGATAGTTAGCTTGACTCGCATACAGCAACTAAAGCGAGGCTGGTCCCATTTAACAAACTTACGATAGTTTGCCACTTCACACCTTCCCAAGATCTGCCAGCGCTATCTTTCTTTTATCTCGCCATCTTGTTTAGTTCGTATACTTCCTTACACACTTGCTCATATAAAGATACATAGATGTTCCATGTCCCATCGCTACCACAAGCATGTTTTACCGTTAGATGTTTCATCCAGTCACTAGAGTAGTCAATCCGTGGTTGTTTGTCCCTCTAGGGAGGGAAGTAGCGTTCACATTGCTCAATGGTGAGCAGATAGATGCAATAGGGTGTTAACAGAAGATATTTAGAAGTATTTTGTATTCCCTCATGCATGCATGCTTCATGCTCCATGTGAGTTGTCCTCAGATAAACAATCGAGGTTGGTTGTCGCGGAAGACCCACTTCTGGCAGAGGTTACTGTGGTGTCCAAGTCACAATGCATCTCCTGAACATTTTCAACGCCAACAAAACCTTTCATAGGGTTAGCTGACCCAGATTACTCAGTTGCAACAGAGATGTACTTACTTCTCGTCGGAAACCCATTCTACATCGGCTACCTTGCCCACACCATACCACTTGATGGCAGACAGTCCTTCCTCTCTTTCAACGATTTGGTCTCCAGTCTTTGCAGTGACGGTGGGCAGATGCTTGGGTACGTTCCATATCTCCACCTTGCCAATACCGCTCTTTCTAGCCGCTGCTTGAATCTGACGAAGAAGGCCTGGAAATTCTGGTTCTACTGTAGCGCTAATCCGCGTGATGATCAAGGTTAGAGGCAGTGGTTGCACGTCGACCGACCATGTTGCGTAGGTCGGTTGGTCAAAATGACTGGTTTCCTTCTCTATACCCCAGACGTCCATCGACACGATGCTATCCGCGGCAAACATGGGACGGAAAATGTGGTAAGACCCAACCCCTTCAGCAGGAAGATATGACACAAATGCCTTGGGTCTCTCGGAGTGATAGTCCAGACTTGACTTTGGCAGATTCGCTATCGTGCGTCGAATAAGCTGGGTATCTCTCGCCCCAAAGGCGTCGAGACCACCATATTGTCTAGCCCATGTCCACTTGCTGTCTGTCCTGCCCAACCTAAGCTGCGTCCCCGGGAACATTCCAGAGAGTTGAGAATAGGTTTCTTCTTTCCCAGCTACCAGCTTTTTCGATCCTAAGGTCAGCCTGCTTGTAGAAATTCTCTCCTACATTACTATAGAGAAGGGAAAACATCCCGTTCCCGGCGTCCGTCACCTCAGGAGGTGGAGCACTGGCACCCCATTCAACTGGGAATTCGGGTAAGTTGTACTCCAGTGTCTTCCCCGAGGTGACCCAACGAGGACCTGGCATATCGTTCCCATCATAGTACGGCCCGGTCGTTGCAGCTCGACCACTTGTCGATATGTCAGTAGCACGCACGGCTTGTGAGAAATGCATTTTTAGCTGTTAGGGATCACATTCCGATATGTGGCGATCCCTAGTTGTTTCAGCGAATCATTGGTCCAGCCCCAGAATCCGTGAATGCTGTCCGATAACGTCATCTACTGCCAGCTCTTCAGAGCACTTTTGTTTCAGGTCTGCAAAGCGATGCTAAATACACGAGTCCCTGTCACTGGCAACGATCACTTGAATTGGATGGTTCGATCTCACGACACCTTATTCGAGTTGACTTCGTTGACAACTGAACAAGATGCATGACAACCCATCCATGAAGGTTAGCTAACGCCTATTCGTGGCCTCTGGTTCAGAAATGCGGTGCACTGTGATATTGAGCTTGGAGACACTCAGGCTCCAACTCGATATCAGTTCCCCTATCAGGCACCAAGGATTGTGTCATCTTGTGTTTGCGAGGACAACGGAGAACATACTTCTCAAGATGCCAAGACACCCGACACCTTCGTCGGGAAGATGTCACAAATGCCGATCTCTCGGGGCGAAAGTCCAGACCGGATTCGCGCGAATTCGTCGGACATAACGGACGTCTTTTGCCGTAGTCCTGCTCGTCTTCTCTTCCAAGGAATAAGTATCCCAGACGTGTTCTATGTATTATTCCTCGGTGGGCACACCTCCCCGCTCGGGCCAAGTCCTCGTGCGGTAAGAGACTATTAGTGGAGCGGGCGAGCGCCGCCAGGCTATTGACTGTGAGAGGTCGGGCCCCTGGCGAACTAATCATGAACTTCTATTGGGTCCGAGTCAACTGGGCAACAACATGTGGAACCTCCTGCCATCTGGTATCAGTGATACGTAAATGCGGCGTTGTACATTGCCACTGTTTGATCGTGGCGTGCATCATGCACTTACCAACCTGATGAGACCGATTACATAGTACATCAGTGCACAAGAAAAGGTATCCTCCAAGTTGGCGCAGCGCACTACCCCCGTCTGTCGACGGCTTGCCTCATTAGACGGATTGGTCACCAGTCTAACTCCCCCGACGGATAGGCTGAACTTAAACGCCTGCCATAAGCAGATTCTCTGCTCTGATGTTGCGCCTCTAGCTTGCACGGTCATCGTGTGCCAGCTTCTGCAAGTCCTGGCCAGCCAAAAGCGAAAGCCCAAAGGCGACTGTCACCGTGGGAGGCCTAGGGTTTAGTCCTTTGCTACTCCGAACGTCCGACTCAAGGCCAGTGGCACATCAGCGACCGTGACTTCGTAGATTCGCAGTCTTTTGTTCTACATAGTCCGGCTAAACAGCCCTTGGTGTGGATGACCATAAGTACTCAGGTAACGGTCTCCAGACCATGTCTAACATCACTATTAGCGAGATTACCACAGGTTGCTACGTTTTCCAAAGAAAAGACAAAGAGTTGCAAGGACAACAGCTAACGCTCACGGTTTCTTTCCCTTTGCAATTACCAACCATGAAATTGACATCTCACCCTTTATTGTATTCAGGTTGCATTGTGGGTCCCTGTAGGTCCATGGCTTGGGATGAACCCTCTCCACCCGACACCTTGTCTTTTGTTTGTTATTTGCGTGGTGACGGTGTGAATTGGTTCTGACGCTTGGCAGGACGGCTACCCGAGCCTTTATCCTCGGGTATGGACGCTCCAGAGAGCGAGGTAGTACATAAAAAGGGCGAGGGTTACCATCAAAGGACAACCTCCCCATCTCCCCCCGAAATCTACGTCTCACAGGATTCCTTATTTGGAGTTCGGTCATTCAATGGATCTTGACAGTCCCGTGAGTCATTCTTCGATGATTGCCATTGTCTCAGCGTCCTCACAACGTTCACTCTGGGGATTCTTTAGAGAGAATCGGAATCCATGTCAATGGATGTCGATGACGACGCAGTTTCTTGTCGTCATCCCCGCCACTGCGACTCGGTCCAGATGAACCCCCCCGGCTCCTCCAGTGAGCGGACGCCGTTTGATGACCACGTCCCAGATCAAGAGCTGGTCTCTATCCAGACGTCGGTCTATAGTCGCCGTAGCCACGCACACCCCGACTACGAATGGCTTTCGGGCTCAGATGACCCTCCCCAGCTGGTGCTGGCATCGTCGTCTTCTGAGAATCGTCCCGGGGAGATGGGAGACGTTTATGAAAATCACGCGCTTGCGGGGCAGCGCAGAGCTATCCTTCCCGGCCTGGAGCCATCCTTGCAGGAAATTACGTCACGCAAACGCAAATACACTCACGATTTACCGGACACGCACGCCACAGACAATAATGACACCCCGCACGACGATGCATTCGCAGATAGTGCGAATTCGCAGTCACGGAGGAGGATACGTCCTCGTTTGCAGACCCAACGAGAATTCTCTCCTCTTCTCGTAATACCCCCCCATCGCGAACAAGACTCCGCTGTGGAGGAGACGATCTCACATTACACCCCAAACGCGACTGACCCATCTCACTCCATCCAACGGTACTTTCATCACGACATTCCCCCTGCACGCGGCCCACGAATACTGCAGCGCAGTTCTTTGCCCAGGGCTGACGACCTGGAAGACTCCAACGAACCCCCACGTTCTAATTCTGTCGGTTCGTTCGCGGAAGTCGCATTGGCATCCACAACGACCCGTCGTTTGTCATCGCTACAGGACCTTGAGCTTCCTCGTCCCTTTGAGGAAACCGAACAACCGTCCCTGTGTAACGTCGTGTTGTGCGAGAAGGGTCTTCAAGTTGATGCGCTCCCTTCCTTCCCCTCGATCGGCGGCGGTCGGATGGGTAGTCTGCGGGCATCTCGCGAAACGGATACCCACGGACATCCCATCCGCCCACCTACTCACGAGCACGGTTCGCATGCGCATGCGGTCTCGCCTCGGTCTACCCTCCTTCCACTCGAACCGACCACAACCAACTTTCTCGGCAAGCCGTTGTGTGAGTCGCCGGATTCGATCAGCCCCGATGGGGATGGGCCTACGCAGTCTGAACTCCCTACTGCGACTCGGGCGACTCGCAGTGGGGGTTCAACTTGACTCCTCGGGGGCCAATCTGCTTGTCACAGGACAGGCAACAGTGATGATGGACAGGAATCTTTCGGGTCGCGTGGACTATGCATTGGGTATCTAGGGTATCCAGAACGTTCCTTGCATTCACCAGCTATCTCATGGACACGTATCTAGTTGATCTACTCATCATAATAGGACAGTTACTCCACTGACGTCTCACTACTACTTGTATCATGTGTACACGCATTTTTGTAGCTACACCCCGGACTCACGTACTTATGTACCACACCGACCGTCAATAATCGCACTCCTGATTAGTTTTGGGAGGGATGCACTGGAGCATCAATGACGCGAGGACCTGGTGGATGGTCCAGGGAAAAGAGAAATGGAGCTGTCCACTGCTGTCAGCAAGTCCGCATTGATGCGTATGGAAGGGTGGCTTGCTGGCGGATGTGCACAGCCAGTGGTCCGCCAGGCGCCTTTCCTGAGCGCTTGGGCTGCAGCAGCCTCACAGCCGGTTGAAAAAGCGGAACAACTCCGTTTGAAATACTGACTTTGTATGCAGATCAACGCCTCGCAAGGCTGCAATAGATATCACGATTACAAGTCAGCCCTGAAGGCTGCTCACAATGGAGGGTTAGCCGGTAACTCATGACCAGCTCGCTTCCGTGATTATTGTCATCCAAGCGGTGAGATGTGGAGGTACAGACGAGAAACACACACAAGACAGCGCAAAATCATCGCTGTATCCCACCCATCATCAGAAACCCATGTCGTCATCTCCGCCGTCGCCCCACCCACTCGCAACGACCTCTTCCTCTTGGCGACGCGTTGACGGAAATTCTTGTTGGATTGGTAAAGAAGTTGGTGCATCTTCTAACCCGTTCTCTTTTGCGTTGAATCGAGAAGATGAAGCAGTGGTCGTATGCGATGACTGTTGACTCATGTGCCAAGATATATGCACTAAACCTATAGATGGGATGTCGCTACCCTTGGCGAGTGCCTTGGTAGGTTATCAGCATTCAAAGTGAGACAATCGGGGAAGAGAGGACGAACTTGCTCGGCAGCCGTTCTTGTCCGGAAACTAACAAGTACCTCGTCGCCTCCAACAGAGTCTACTGATTCCAGTTGACCCGAGGTCTAGAGAAAACAAAGCACATGAGTGTGTGGCTTCAAGACGGTTAGGGAATCATCTTTACCTCGTACCATTCCCGCAAGGCTAGAACGGCTTCCTCCCGTACCCCCTTGACAAGCAATTTTTTGGGTCTGTTATCGAGCTTCATGCTACCACGGGGGGCGCCTCTCCCAGCACCGCGAAAGAATCCTCCACGTCCTCCGCGTCCCCGACTCCTATAAGGACGATAGGATCCACCACCAGAAGGGTGATCCCCGCCGTCGGTAATGCCTAAATTTGCAGCCTTGTAACACTGTTAGCATCTAGGTTGCCTGAAGTGAAAGCACATACGCACTTCTTCTTTGAGTTTCGCCAGCTTAGCTTGCAGTTCTGCGGTAGACTCATCGCCCGTGACCGCATGAAGATCTAGCTCCTTGTCCAGTCTTTCCCTTTCTCTATCGTGCTCGGCGTAACTCGTAGGTCGTTGTGTCGTGGACGTGGAAGGTTCCCCGGATATTGAGGCCGGGGACGAAGAAGGCTTCATTTCCTCGCCAAGCTTTCTTAGGCGAGCCATGATGGTTTTCTTTTCTTCGGCAGAAGCCGTTGCTAAAGCTGCCATGAGAGATTTCTGTTCTGCTATCTGTTTCTCCAGAAGCTTTTGCTTGGCGGCAAGTTCGGCAGCAGCATTAGAAGCTACAGATGGTTTGCGGGCTGCTGCGGTCGCTGAGGCTGGTGCTGGAGGAGCAGTGGGTGTCGCACTCCGTGCAGCGATACTTGCGACTAATGGCGCGGACGCAGCCAGCATGCGCGTACCCTTTTGACCATGTCCCTCCAAAGGTCTGTGCCAGAAGACCTTGACAAATCGATTACCGAAAACGGCGTCCTCCGATTTCCATGCAGCGTGCGCTTCGCTATGTTCTGAGAAACTGACCAGCGCTTTTGCGGTGCGGGCATCGATGGCGACGTTTGTGACCGTGCCAAAGCGCTTGAACCAACTGTTTACGGCGTCGAGGGAGAGCTTGTCCTCCGGAATCTTCTCGACAACAAGCGTCTTGTCGTTCCGACGCTCCGGGCGGAATGACTGTGCATCGCCAGGGAATGTTCCTCTTCCACCGCCTCTGAACCCACCCCGAGCACCTCCTGGTCCAGCACGAACGTTCTGTGACGGGACACTAGCATCGACGTCCATGGGCTGTGGTTGTTGGGGTAGTGGTACATTCTGCATCCATGCTGTGTCGTCCTGTGGCGGTTGTGAGGTTGCAGGGCCCTCAGGCATTTGGGGCGTCAAATCTTGAATCACAGGGAGTTCTCCCGAGACACGAGACCTCGGTGAACCTTCGTTCCGGGCACGAGGAATAACTGGCGGACGTGGCGGAAGAGCTCGTCCATTGATGCCCGGCATATTCGCGGTGGGTCGCATATCCATACGTGCTTCATGAGGGTCATACGCGGTGCCAGGTGATACCATACCGAACGGCATTGCGCCACTGGCAAACATGGGCAGAAAGGGGATTTGGGCTCCTGTGGCACCCATTCCAAACAGTTGCGATGGCACAAAGGCGTCGTCTCCGTGACTGTATTTGCACAGGTTACCTCTGGCACAATAACCATTGTCTGAATAGTGGTGTTCAGTGGAACGGAATTAGCGCCAGCAGGCAAAGCAAGGATACGCACTATAGTAGTCCCGACATATGCCTTTCCGCTGGTCTGGTGGCTGATACGTCTGAATCCGCTGGCCATTCATGGCTGGAACCGTTCCATTAACCGGCCCTTGCCGGTCGGTCCTCGGTCCCCACTGACCAGTCGAACGAGCGTCGCGTCCGGTCGGGTAGCGAGAAAACTGACCGTCAGCATTTAACCGAGGCCCTTTGGCAGGGTGATGTGCATCACGGTCGTCGTCCTCCGCAAGTGTACGTTTTTGGCCGCGTTCGAGAGCAGTGGTGTTGTTGGATAGCATACCATCGAGCGGTATTGGGATGCCGGCGTCAGTAGGGTGAGGATTGGACGAGGAGGGCTGTGATGGAGGTGGAGAGGTGGTATAGGGAAGATATGATTTTGTTCTTAGGACGGTGAATAATGTATCTATAAATGAAGGGCCCTCTGGGGTGGATGGGGTGAGTGGCGGAGAGGGAGATGTTGGAATATGGGCATACCTTTCTCGAGAAACTCTTCGAGCTGGGTTGAGAGTTCCCTGCGCATCTCTGGCTCTGGCAGGTTGTGCTTGAGGAGAGCAAGGACATATTCAGAGAGTGCGGCTGGTTCGGCGTCGCATCTGGGGGATTGTCAGCTGGGGAAGGGGGAGGAAGAAGAGACGGACATTGGACCGAGTGTTCGGACGAGCCAGGTCTTGAGGTGTTGTGCGGTGGACGTGTCGTAGAGCATCGCTGAGGTGGACCTGAGAGCGTCGTCTCAAACACACCAGCAAATGACTAAGCCACTAGCATTCCCCTTATATTACCCCTACTATGTAGATCGCTACTTGGCTACAACAAAGTTCCACTCGTTCGCAATCTCGCCCGTCTGGATCCCAACAAGCTCTTTCCAAAGAGGCCGCGAGACAGGCCCCATGCCATCCTCGCCCGTTGGAATAACGACGTCGCTGCCCAAGTATCCAATCTTCTCCACCGGTGTCACGACGGCTGCCGTACCCGTCCCGAAGAGCTCGACGAGCCGGCCAACCTTGGATGCAGCAACGATCTCTCCCATGTTCACCGGTCGTTCAGAGACCCTGAGTTGGCTAGGGAGTCCCTCGAGCTGCTTTCCGCCAGAAGCATGTCTCCGCGCGAGGGCAAGCACCGAATCACGGGTCACACCGGGGAGGATCATGCCGTCGAGGGGAGGCGTGACGAGTTCAGTCACTGCAGAGTGGAATGTTGACGCAACGCTCGTCCAGAAAAAGGCGTGTCCACTTACCACCATCCTCGCCCCTGAACACGACGAACAGGTTCATAGTGCCAACCTCTGTTAACCAGTGCTCGGGTCCGTGAAGCCAGAGGTTTTGGACATAGCCTGCTTTCGCAGCAGCCTTCTGGGCTACGACACCAGGAGCGTAGTTGGCTGCCAGCTTATAAGCACCAGTGCCTATCCAAACATCAGCCACGGAATGCGAGCCAGATGGACAATGACAAACCTCCGGGGGCAGCACGGATGTATTCCGCGTCTGTTGTACCATAGAGGGCCACAGGTTTGAAGCCTTGAGGGTAATAAGGGCCTGCGGGACTGCAGATGACGAAAAGGAGGGCTTCCGTTGGTGGTTGAACTCCAAGAGTCCCGTTGACGCCCACTTGGAGCGGGGTCCGTCAGTGCGCGCAAGAGCAGAATGGATGATACTGACTCAAAGTAGGGCGGATGTATAGACTGTGACCTGGTTCTCTGGGTATCCAATCACGCTCTAATGAAATGAGTTGCCTAATGCATTCAATGAGGGCATCGCCATCGAAAGTCTATATGGCAGTTTTATCAAACGGAGGCATCGGTGGTCGGAAATCGACTGACCGGGAGTGCCAGACGCTTTGCACTGGTGTTCATCCGTTTCATGTTCATGTCGGGCCGGAACATGGACACGGTACCGTTGGCGTGCCTGTAAGCCTTGAGTCCCTCGAAGAGTGACTGGGAATAATGGAGAACGGTTGCGGCGGGGCTGAGATTAATGGTGGAATCTACGACATGTCGACAAGGCAGACGGGCGAGGGAATGTAATGTCGCTCACATGGCTCGACGGATGGTTTGCCCCAACCGGACTTCTCGGCCCACGGAATTCGCAACATATGATCCGACTGCAGAAACTCTGAGTGAGCCGCAAAGGGCAAGTGCACGAATCATATGACGTACAAAGATCCGACCGAAAAGCAACTCGGAGGAGGGGGGCAACTGGCGTGGGCTCATCGTGCGCGTGACGGTGAGCTGGGAGGGCTGCAGGGAAGGTGTGCATGAGCTGAGCACACGGACATTGGGAGACGCACCTCGATGTCAGGGAGGGCCGTCGACGAAAAGGGCCGCCATTGGAACGCCTTGGATCGAGCGAGGACAGCCCGTGCGGAGAGGTGGGAGAAAGACATGAGGACGACGAGAGACTAGGTCGGCTTTATACGGGTACTTCTAGGTCACTGGATAAAAAAGTTGTTTTTGGGTTACCGAATCACGTTGATGGCGGGCCACTCGATCCGCTCAGCGCCGTCGACCATCTCGCGACACCAGCAGTCAGCGAGCCTCGTCAGACGTCTCCTCTTCCCAAACCTCCCACCCGGCGCAGACCTGCCCCCGTTGTTCCTCTCCCCAGCCTGCCCACGCGAACTCCACGACGAGGTATACGACCTTATTGCACTCGCTCTCCGCGCATTCGTAAACACATGGTGGGCAAAACTCACGAGATATGACAGGGAATTCCTTCCTCAGATTACGAGCATCGTAACACATGTCGTTCGCTCTCTCGAACAGCGTGTCCTCGACGCAGACCTCTCACTCCTCGTCTTCAGCGACATACCCGCCCTCATCACCCAGCACTACAAAGACTACCGTCAGGCTGCCTCCAAGGCATCGACCTCGTATGCCACCGGGGGCGCGCTGTCGCTCCCGCAGCTCTTTCACCAGCTGCAACCGCACATGGCAATCTCCTCTGACGGGTCTCTGGACGAAGAGTACTACCGACAGGTCTTCGACCACATCTTGAGAGAATGCCTTCCCCCTGAGGATTACGCGCCAGAGGCAGAGAGGTTCATCGCCAGGGAGATTATACTCAAGGTCGTCATCAAGGACCTTATCCCTCGCATGGCCCAGCCCTGGTTCCTCCAGAAGACGGTGTTGGACATGCTTGGCCCCTCTTTAGACGTACCACCAGAACAGGTATGCCGTCCTGTATCCTCGCCGACGCTTGCCCTAACCTCGTCTTAGCCGTCAACGTCTGCACACGAGCGTTCTCCCTTGTCGAAATCGAGCATTATCGTGCTCCTCCTTTCAGCCATCCAGAAGTTATCTGGGGCATGCATCATGCTCATCCACGCGTACAAGCAAGTCATCTACATCATCCCCATCGTGAACCAAACCAGTTACTCCAAACCTCGTGAGTCCGCTCGAGTGATGGATGACTCCATTTCTGTGACACGATCCGCATCCCCCGCATCGTCGATCATGTTGACACCCGCGGGCACTCCCGAGAGCACACCTGTCGTCGTCCTCCCCGATCTTACGCGCGGTCCATTGGGAATGGTCGGAGAAGTGCTCCACGTCCAGGACCGACTTGCTGCGACCGCTGTAGTACAGTTCGTTTCCTTGTTCTGTTGTTCTTTCCAGACGTTCATGAACAAGTGTGTTTGCTCTGTCTGGCCTTGTTCGTTCGTGACTGACATGGGTCATAGACTGCTGTGTTACGTGCTGTACAGTTATGTGCTGTCTGCGTCAACGATACTTTCTGTCGTCCGTCTCTCGAAGCGGACGTTGTTTCCGAACGGATACCCTGGCCCGCCACCAGTCGATCCGACTGCAGAGGAGCAGGTCGCTATCCGCGAAGAGCTGGTGAAGAGGCTCGCTGAACGTGTACCGGCCCTGGCGCGGACCGCTCTGCTGGGCGACCGCGCTGTGGGTACGCTAGAGGGGGTCGTGTCCCCGCTGAGCGACGAGGCGTGCAACCGACACCTGGCAGTGTTTCTGATGGACGCGCTGTTGCTGGCCATGTTCCCAGAGCTGGCCCGGGGGTCCTAGTTTGTTTGTGCATGTTTGTGGAGTGACGTACTGTATAATTTAATAGTAATTAAATTGCATTTACTCCTAATCAGTTACCACGATGCACCATCCGCCGAGTCCGCCAGTGCTGTATTCCCTCCCAGACATCCCTACCGCACTCGCCGCCTTCGTCCTTAAAGCACAGAAGGAATCCATCGAGAAAAAGGGCAGGTTCACAGTCGCCCTCTCCGGTGGATCCCTCCCAAAACAACTCGGAGCCCTTATCAACAACCCCGGCGTCAAGTGGGATAAATGGTACGCGCGAGAGACGTACACCGTCCGCCGTGTCTCACCCCACACAGGCAAGTCTTCTACGCCGACGAGCGCGTCGTCCCGCTCGATCACCCCGATTCAAACCACAATCTCTGCAAGTCCGTGTTGTTCAGCCACGTACCCATCCCCCCCGCGAACATACACACGATCGAACCCTCCCTCCTTGACGACCTTGAAGAACTAGCAGACAGCTACGAAAAGCAGCTCATTCACGAGTTTGCGCAGAAAGACGCGGCTCGTTTTCCCGTGTTCGACCTCATCCTCCTGGGAGTCGGCGAGGACGGCCACACCTGCTCGCTTTTCCCAGGTCACGAGCTTCTCTCCGAAACAGACCGATGGGTGGCCTATCTCGAAGACTCTCCCAAACCTCCTTCGAAGCGCATCACCTTCACCCTCCCTGTCCTCAATCACGCCTCTCGCGTCGCCTTCGTCGCCTCTGGAGCGGGCAAGGCCGAGGTACTCCCCCTCGTGTTCGACAAACCAGAGGAATACAAGCTTCCCGCATCCTTGATCAAGCTTGCCCACCCCGGTCAGGTGTATTGGTTCGTCGATGATGCTGCGTCAGCCAAGGTGGAGTTCCCAAAGACGACGTTCAAGTTGTGAGAGGCGTCGGGCACACGTACTCTCTGTACTCGTACCTATATGCTTATTATGTCATATCGTCGCTGTACCACTCAATTCCTCATCTTCAGCATGACCAACAACATTAAGATACCTCGCTGACGAGACAGTAAATTAAACACTCAACAAGATCACAAATGGGTAACAGGCGGCGACATTCCTCGCTAACATGACACAGAAATAACAAAATCCATTCATGTGCAGATTGTGACAGATTAACAGTTGCACCCGTAATTCTGTGTGCTCTCCCGGTCGATTTGGATTGGGTCAGGATAATCCACAAACCTGTACAACGATCAGTCAATCCCTCGATACAACATGTAATACGCACAATTGCTCCTCCGTTTCTTGTTGCAGTGCGTTCTTTGATACCGTTTGGAATGCCTGTTCGACATTGATAGCCTCCTTGGCGGATGTCTCAAAGTAGGGGATGTTCCCCTTGGACTGACACCACGTCATCGCCCGTTTCTGCGTCACCTACAACACCATGTGGTTGTGTTCGTACTCGACAAGAATTGTCTTACCTGTCGTTTACTTTCCTCCACGTCAATCTTGTTACCGAGGACGACGAACGGAAAGTTCTCGGGATCATGTGGACTCGCTTGGATGAGGAACTCGTCCCGCCAGCTGTCCAGCGTCTCGAACGACTTTGCGCTGTTGACGTCATATACGAGCACACAACAATCCGCTCCTCTGTAGTAGGCCACACCGAGAGACTGGAAGCGCTCTTGCCCAGCCGTATCCCAGAGCTGTAGGCGTCTATTAGAGGAAACGAAGACGGCCCGGAACATAAAAAACATGCCTGCATCGTCACCAGACGATCATCGACCATGACTTCCTTGGTAAGGCTACACCGCGTTCAGTGAGTTGGATGCCACGTAAATGAGCACACCCACAAGTCGGCTCCGATGGTGGCCTTGTATTGGTTGCTAAACCGCTTGTTCACATATTGGTTCATGAGAGAGGTTTTGCCGACACTGAATATACGCCGTTTGAGCTATCGATAGAAGCGCACACTACGCCACATACCCGCTGTCCCCAAGGATGATAACCTGTACGCGGGTGAGTTGCTGTATGGAAGGACAAGAGGGAGAACGACTGACCTTCAACAATACGCGGCCCATTGTGAGAGATGTGACGGGGAGTTGAGGCAGCAGCGAGGAATTGGTGTCGTTGTCGTCGTCGTCGGTGTCGGGCTGTCCACGAAATGAGTCTCGCTGGAGCACCGGCAAGGAGTCGATTTGTGCAGCCACATTTGGGGATCATTCGAGCGCCGCTTGAATTCGGAGAGCGGCTATGACTCCATATGCGAGGGAGATGAAATGACTAGGCATGCTTCGCCAGTTTAGACCTGGTTGGCGACGAGCTCATCGATTCAGCATTCTGAGAGGCATGGCGACCCGCATCGCGCCCCAGGTCAAGGACAAGATAGAACTGTCCGACGCCGAAGACAGAATCTGCAACTTGCTCGACGAGTTCACGCGACATCTCAAGCACCAAGACGGTATCGTCACCGCATGCAGAATCAACGGCGGTTGGGTCCGCGACAAGGTCAATCCATGGCCTTTTCTCGCCGTGGACGTGTTTCTCATGTTGGATTGTTGAAAACAGTTGCTCGATTATCCGTGCAATGATGTGGACATTTGTCTCGAAGACATGATGGGTGTGCCCTTTGCTGAGCGTTTCGTCGCGTTCCTGTCAGAGAGGAAGCATATACCCGTGCACAAGGTCACCAAGATTGAGAGTAACCCCGATCAGTCAAAACATTTGGAGACAGCGAGAACGACGCTCTTCGACATCGACTTGGATTTCGTGAACTTGAGGAGCGAGGAGTACTCTGATCACAGTCGGATTCCAACAGAAATCGTGCGTTTTTGCTCCATCAGCATTCTGTTTCGCCGTCTGATCATGATGTTTGCAGAAATTCGGGACTCCACTGGAGGATGCCCTGCGAAGGGACATAACGATCAACACGCTTTTCTACAATATCCACACGCGGACGGTCGAGGACCTCACTGAGAAGGCGAGTGTTTCCCGGTAGGTTACTAGTCGTGCAACGGGCTGAGAGTTTCTGGTTACTTGCAGGGATTGGATGATCTACGCAACGGCATCATCCGCACACCCTTACCTCCGTTACAAACATTTCGCGACGATCCTCTGCGAGTAGTTCGATGTGTCAGGTTTGCGAGTCGCTTTGGGTTTGAGATGACACCTGAGCTTCAGGATGCCGCTCGCGACCAGAGTATTCAGGTGACTGGTAATGCAGCTTTGCCTAACCCTCGCTGAAACGCATACTTGAAGGAAGCACTCTCTTTAAAGATTAGCCGCGAGCGTATTGGCGGGGAACTCGACATAATGATGAAAGGTTTGTGTGCTCACGCCTCTCCGGAGCATCTGAGCTCATGATTACAAGCTGTCGAACCACTACATGCCATACAGATCATCCACGACCTGTCATTGTATCACGCCGTGTTTCACTTACCCACTGCGATCATCGACGTTGCTTCGGCCCCCGTCGCTTCACCAAAGCTTTCCCTCGCCGCGTGCACCATCCTCCACGACCTCCTTTTCTCCACACCATCTGGTTCACGCAAGTTTACGACCCGCCCTCATCCAACACTCCTTGCGCATGCATTGAACGATCGAGGGACGAGAGCACGATTATTCCTCAGCGCCAGTCTTTACTCTTTCGCTGGTATCACGTACAATGATCACAAGCAGAAAGTGCATCCTCTCGTTGAGGCCGTGCTTCGAGAAGGACTGAAACTCGGGAACCAGAACTACTACCTTGATGGGATACCAGCACTGTTCGATGCCGCTGCGCTGTCCAAGGGTCTTTCTCTAGAAGACGCCCGGTTCAGGACACCCTCGGAGCGTGTCGCAATTGGTATGCGAGGAAATTGTCATCATGACTCCGGATGATGATTGACCTTTCATAGGACTACTACTCCGGCACGGCAAGGTACATAAGCCTACGTCTGGTTCGCATTGGTCTTCATCACTATTTTTCTCCCTGGTATGCGAGCTGGTTCCGCTTGGCTATGGTATGACCAGACTTTGGATGTAGCACGTTCTGCGACCCTGACCTACGTTCCATAGGGGAGGAGGCGGATGAATGCATACGGCGTTACAACGCATTCACCAGTCGCATCGAGGAACTCGGTCTAGATGACATGGTGGACGCCAAGCCTTTGCTCAACGTAAGACGACAGCTTTTTCGTTCTTGTTGCTTACTCACGTATTTGCTAAGGGCAACGATGTCACCTCCATGTTTGGCGGTAATCCGGGACCCTGGACGGCTGTCATGCTCGCCAAGGTCGTCGAGTGGCAGCTGGAGAACCCAAAAGGCGACAAGGACGCCTGCGTAGCTTGGCTAGAGGAGGAACGGAGATTAGGCCGATTGAATATCGAAGATTTAGTTAAATCCACCTCTGGAGCGAAGCGTAATCATACGGACAGTAAAGCAGCTTCCAAAAAGGCGAAACGGACTTCGTAGTGGTTTGCGTCATGTATTTTAGTGCTCAATACATAGTATGTCATGAACGTTGAACATGCTCGTGTTTCGATTCGTGCGACAGTGGTATTAGTTACACCAAGTAAGTACTTTGGGAATTCGTCCGAGATCAGGTATATGTCATTAAGAAAATGTCCGACGGAAATTGTGGCTGTTGTACATATTTTCAAGCCGTGAAGAGTGTATCGGGAGTAAGGAGTCCGTGGCACAAGCATGATGATACCGATCTACCAGTTTTCTGTGGGGAAAACCGTCGTAAGGGGTGATATGGGTTGCCCAAACAACTGGTCCAAGGTGCCGAGCAGCGCTGCGTGTTCTGCCGTTTGCGTGGACGGCTCGAACGGGTTGGTGAACACGGGGGAACCCAAGGGAAGCAGCTCAGACTGCAGTGATCCATAAGGTTCGATGTCAAAGTCAGTGAATGGAACAGGGGTGGCCATGGCTACTGCGTCGGCAGTGTAGGCACCAAACACGCAAGAATCGACAAATGCGGTCGCTTCGGGCTTGACACCGGAGAAAACGCTATATGCGGCTGGCTTCAGGTGAGAGGGAAAGACACCAGAGAAGTCTTCGCCATCTTCGTTCTGCCTGACCATCTATGGAGTGATGTGAGCACAGGCAGGCAACGGGGAAACTTTGCTTGACTCACCAGGTCGCTGCAACCATCGAGAAAGAGATCAGAAATATCGTCGGTAGGGACAAACTCTTCCGTGTTATGTGGTGGGTACACCAGCTCTGGGGTACGAGCCAACAGCGTCGGGGTTGGTTCAGGCTCGAATCTTTCTGCTGCGGCCGGAAGGTCAGGAAGGGAGAGTGCATATCGCAAGGTAGGTGTGGGGATCGAAGACGGAGGAGGGAGCGTCCTTTGCTTCTTAGATCTCGGTTGTGGAAGCGGGGATTCCCCGCGTGGCGCTGCGGGTCTCTTGAGTTTATTCCGCGGGACGGCCTTGGGCTGCTCGGAAGGCGTTCCCTCGACAGCGGGCGCAGAGGGAGCCCGATGGAGCGTCACCTTTTTGTCCAACTCGCCCAGATGCTTGGCGAGGTCGCGGCTAGTGAGCCCACCCAACAACAGATCGACGACCTTGTTGCATTTCTCGTTCTCGACCTCGGCGCTGCGCTGGGAACGACGCTGAGTCACCTTGGGCTTCTTCTGCGACCCGGGAGAGTATCGGTATTCGGGGTAGAGCTGAGCGTGGCGGGCTTTAGCTTCCTCGGCCATGGACCGGAAGGGGGCGCGCTCGGCCTCTGAGAGCTCGTTCCAGTATCGGCCAGCAATGCGAGAAACATTGCGGTTGTCGCGCTCGATGCTCTTCAGGTTATCCTTGTTCCAGAGCCAGGAACGGAAGACCATGAAGGCGTTGGGTGGGCGGGGTATGTGGCCCTCCTTGCGGTTGCGGGTGTGGGACGAGCCAGGGGTAAACGGGAGATGAGTGAGAACGGAGGGAGGAGAGTCGGAGGAGGACGTAGTGCAGGCCGAGGGAGACGGCGGAAGAGGATGGATAGCAGGGAGGTTGATCTCGACATCAGAGCCACTGCGTAAGAGCTGTAGCGATGAGGCGCCTTGCCAGTCGTAATCTGCGACTGTGTCCAAAAGAGGAAAGTGTTCAAGAATGCACTCGTAGTGATCAACACGACGCGACCTACCCTCCACTGGCGTCTTACGGGACAGCCTGCGAGACCTGCGGGTGTGATGGGGAGGAGCCATTGTGGACGATAAGATGAAGAAGGGGTATGAGGGCGATGGGAGGGCTGCTGTGAAATGAACTACGAGTTGCGCTGTATGTGTGCATCACAGTGAAGCGAACCCCTTTTTGAACGGAATCCCCGAACTAAAGCTTCTCTGTGAGGGGACCTCCAGCTCTTCACATCGTCACCTCGAGGCAGCCTCGAGGATTCAACGAGGTCGTCGTCGCCCATATCGGTTTTTGGATCTGCATCGAGGCTTGCTAAAAAAGGAAGGTTTTCAACTCACCCTTGATCTCGTCACACAACGCCCCCATGCTCTCCTTGGAATGACGCACCTCTGAGGTAATGACGCCCATCACTAGCAACCAGACACAAAGCACAACATATTCATCCTTTGCCGACGACATGGAGATTACCGGCCAACCACCTCCTCAGGCACTCGCTTTTCAGATACCATCCCCTGCTCTCTCGCCTTCCGTCTCTTCGATCCAGCAATCATCTCTCTGGATACAGCATCAACCACGGCTATCGTGATAAAACCCAGAAGTCACACCTTTTCTTGATCGCATCGCTGCGACCAATCTTGTGTGCGGCGTTGACAGCTTCCGCACGCTTAACCCTCCCCATCTGCTTTTTCTTCAGTTTAGACGGCTTTGGAAGCTTGAGAATCCAATCCGGTACAGTCGAGCCTGACTGGAGCAGGACATTGGCAATCCTCGGAGCAGACCATTAGGTTATATCCTCGTAGCGACTCCGAGATGACGTACGATTTTAAATACGGCGCGTCCTCATCCGTAAAATATGTCACTGCTCTGCCCTCGCGGCCAGCCCGTCCAGTACGACCTAGAAAATATCAGCCGGTCCTCAGCCAAAGAAACCGCTGTCCACCCACCAATTCGATGTATATAGCTCTGAACACTCGTCGGAAAGTCGTAGTTGATCACCTCTCTCACACCTTTAAAGTCCATACCCCGCGCCATTACCTCCGTGCTCACCATAACCCAGCTTTCGCCGCGGCGCATACGACTTACAGCATCATCTCGCTCTTTTTTGGTCATACCTGCATGTAAACAGTCAACGTTTGGTATCCCATTGAGGGTCAGCTCCTCCGCCAATGAAGTAGCCCGAGGCTGAGTGGACGTAAAAATAAGAAGTGGGGGATTGTAAGGCTGGGCAAAATACGTCAGGAGACTCGGTAGTTTTGAAGCGTCATCGGCGACATAAGTGAGAGACTGATTAATAAGTGGAAGGGGCGTGTCCCTAACAAGAATATCAAGACCATCGGACTAATGTCATGATTTTACTAACTTGAGACCAACGACAATACGTATGGGATTGCGTAGAATCCCCATTGCCAGTTGCTCGACGCCAGCGGGGAGCGTTGCAGAAAATACTGCCTTTTGGATTTCCGGATGCGTACAAGCACCAATCACTTCTTGAACTTGTGCCAAAAACTCATCGTCCAAGAGTCGATCTGCTTCATCTAATACGAGGTGACGAACACTGGGCCGCGGTGAAACACAAGTCTGCAACAAAGTAACGTCACTAACTTGTTCAAATCAATATCGCCTTCTTGGATCGATGCAACTAGACGCAAAGGGGTGCTAACAATGATATCTTGAAATGTTTCAACATGTATCAACACAACATTCAATCGGAGTAGCTTACCGACGTTGGCCCTGACGTTCTTGTCGCGAAGCGTACTCGCCGTGGCTTTACTGTACAACACCACTCGCCACTTGCGTCCCACTGCCAGTTTCAGGCACTCATTATGGATTTGATGGGCCAGTTCCCGGGTTGGGGCAAGCACAATGGCACGAACACCATTTCCTTGCGTGCCCTTTAGACTTGAGATGGGTGCCTCTAATGATGACATAATCGGCAGCAGATAAGAAAGCGTCTTTCCGGTCCCGGTAGGAGAGATGGCAGCGAGATCACGATGCTGTTGAAGTGTTGAGCAATCTGGAGAAATGCTTCCATGTGGGTCACGAACTTGCCTCGAGTAAAATTGGTATTCCGTGGGCCTGTACCCCGGTAGGGTACTTGTAATGATTGTCCCGAAGGTTCGATAGTAGGCGATGAGTTGTTTTGTGCTGGTCTAACAAGTCGTCGAAGGCTTCGATTGGCGGTGGGACATTGGAGCCTTTGGCTGTCACGCGGACCCTTTCTCGCGGAGCGTCGCCCTCGGATCCGTCGTCCCCATCGCATTCATCATCATCATCATCATCGAGGGTCTCCGTTTCATGGTCAACTTTTTGTTTCTTGTGCCGCGCATCGCGTCGAAGGGGTGCACTCGAATTGCCAGGGTCGGTGTTTCCTACTTTCCGTTTTCCTGTTCCTCCTTGCGCGTACTTGAAAAAGTCAAGCTCAGGTGGAAGCTTTGAATCCTGTGTTATCAGTGCATGCACCGATTTTTCGGGTTTCGCAACGGTTTTCTAGTTGCAGCAAGTAATAGGCTTAAGAAGACGCCCACCGTCATATGAACCACTTACCGTGAACAGCTGCACGTCAGATTTAAAGCGCTGTTTGTCAAACCGTGTTCCGCCACGGGATAGCAACTGAAATGCTTCCATGAGTATTTTCCAGCATCAATCTCCAGAGGAGGAACTTCTTTCGGCAACTTCCGGCCCGGCTTCATCTCTACGACCCACCCGGGTCAAGGGATTTCTTCGTTTCCCGAGGTTCCGTGCAACTTAAAGCCATAACATCTGGTCAATCTATTTTAACTTCTCCTTCGACACAACCTGGAAACATTACCTCGTACTACTTCTAGTTACCTATGCATTAATAGTGTACAATATTTTCATCAATCGAACAAGAGGTCTGCATCGTCTTCCACCACAAAACTCCCAAACACATATTCATCAGGCTCAAAGTCTTCACGCGGCGGTGAGCTTGAAACCATAGGGCGCCTGCGTGAGTGTTCTCTCGCGGTAACAAAGCCACCCGCTCGACCAGGCTTGTTGGCAAAGACTGGCGCGTTAGCGA
The DNA here is from genome assembly GCA_038090075.1 of Xanthoconium purpureum. Lineage (NCBI taxonomy): Eukaryota > Fungi > Basidiomycota > Agaricomycetes > Boletales > Boletaceae > Xanthoconium > Xanthoconium purpureum. Next base: position 63,007 of record JBBPMA010000016.1, read on the forward strand.
ATCGCGGCGGTTGCGTGAAAAGGCTTTGTTGATAAGCGAGATCCTGGTCGTACGACGGTGAAACTTGCGTATCAGGGATGTCCTTCAAGAACTGTCTGTCGGACTCGTTCTCTACGTCATCTTCCGAGTGGGAGGATCCTGCACTTTCCTCCTCTCCTGAGTGCGCTGCTTCGCCATCTAACCACGGATGATGCCGGATGGAGATTGGGGGTCTGTGCCTCGTTTTCTTCGGCTGTAGCGGGGGTGTGGAGGTACGAGGAATGATTTCTGTATCGGTACGCCTCAACCGGCGTGATGACGGTGACTCCGTGTCTGGAGTCCCCGCCCTTTCTGCCTTGACAATTCGCCGCCTACCTGCCGGGCGTACCGCAAATGACCCCTCTGGGATGTCGGGGGTGGGACCAGGTGACGGCCGAGTAACTCGAGGAGGCGTGGAAGGTGGGCTGTCCTTCATAAGCGTTTCCGTCGTACGAGGCGGGATAGTCTTCACCGCGACCACTTCGACAACACTGTCATCTGGTTCCATGAAACGCAGTGAGCGTGAAGTGTCATCCTTCGTCTTTGGGACGGCGGGGGGAGAGCTGACGATCTGTATGTCAGGATCCTCATCCTCATCTAAGAGCCAAGCAATATCTTGATCATTAGCCTTTTCGGGCGACGGATCAGATCGATCAAGGGTCGGTAAGGGCACGGGGTCCAAGTCGGATGCTCCTTCCTTGCCCTCGAGCTTCAGTGTGGGCACGCAAAATTGCTGAGGGGAGGTCGAACGGGACGGAGACGACGAAGTGATTTCAATCACATCGTCGCAAGTCTGTGAGGGGGGCGGATAGGGACCTGGGTTATGGCGAGAACGATTGGGAGAAGCTGGCGAGTATCGAGGTGACGTGCGCGCAATCTCCTTTAAGTGGGGTGAATCGGGATAAGACATGTCCTGATCCATATCTATGCTGACGTCAACCTGTCGAGACAGACGACCACGTTTCGATAAATCCCCTTTGCCCATCGCGGATGGTTTGCGTTTCTTTTCGGCCATCGTCCGTGACTTCGGCAAGGTGTTCTTCTGCTTGGAACTCGACTCAACTGTGACAGGGGTGGAAACAGTACGCCGAATATCAAGAAGATTCCCCTCTAGTTCCATATCCGTAGAGTCGTCATCGGCGAGGGCATCATCAAATTCCATCACTTTGGTTTTCTTCTTCTTCCCCTTGACTAGCAAATCCGCAACCTTTACGAAGCCGCGGCTTGCGCCAAGAGGAATATTCCTGTCAATGTTGTCATTCCTCTTTCTCTTCTTTCCGCTCCCAGTCGGTTGCCCATCCTCTGTCACGACCAAAGTCTTCTTTCTCCCCGATTCTTCGCGAACATACTCCTCGATTTCCATCCGTTTCTCCAGCACTCGCGGTCGCAGATGATCGGGGAGTAATCGTGGCACATCACCATATAGTTCAAGCTGGTCGCCGCGAACGATACATCTTTGTAATTCGCCATATGTGTCGTGTGCTTTGTCCCAGTTTAGCTCTTCACGAATCTCGGCAAGCAACACGTGCACATAACCATCGCGTTTGCGGCCGGTTCGCCCAACACGTTGAAGCTGTCCAAGTCAGACAAACATGAGTTTAGCTCTCCTCCAAAATAAAGATGACGTACCATGCGAATGGGTGTCTTCTGAGCATCATAACATACAATCATATCTACCTCTCCGATGTCAAGGCCCTCCTCTCCGATGGATGTGGATACCAGAACATTGAACTCTCCAGCTTTGAACTTTCTGATCACCTACTAACAAATGAGTGTGACAAAGAAAATATTACCTCTTATACTATACCTCTAGTTGTTCTTTCTGAGCGAAACCTTTCTTACCCTGCTTGTCGACCCCTTGACCGACGAAACGCGTTACCTTGAGTAATGGTGATTCCTGATTCAAGACTTCGACGATCTCGTCCACACACTCGCGATACGTCACGAACACCATAGCTCGCGTGCTATTGACTCCCTCGTCTTCTTCGTCTCCTTCAGAAATTCTTTGCCCAAAGTGTTGCACCAACAACGTTTTGAGGGTCTCCATCTTCGGGTGCATCCCAAATCCGCCGGGTCGTTTTTGTGTTGTCTCCAGGTCGGCGATGAGCTTTTGAAAGGTTGGATCTGACTTGAGCTTCGACGCTTTCTTTTTTTTCTGATCAACACCTTCCTTGTCATGAACCAGGTTTTGTAGGGCATGAAGGCACATCGCGACACTGGCCTCCATCTATTCGTGTATAGAAAAAAGGGTCGTCAACCGCACGTCGCCAAGAAATTCGAGGCGACCATACCAAGTATGACATAGCCCGCGCCAAGGACGATATCAGAGAGAGGGTTCCCATGGCCCATACGTGTGGACTATTTCGTTGAGCCGCGATGCGCTGCAGAATCGCCGTGGCACGGTATGGATGCATTTTGACGACATCCAGTGGCTCTATGACGCCTTTGGCGACAAGCGGTTTTATTGCCGCCTACGAGCAGTTAGTCGTAAATTCAGCAAATGAACTTGCTCTGACCTCCATAACAGTTTTCAAAAGCTGTTGGAAGTGAATAATATTATCCGTCATCTTGATGATATGCTGTTTGACCTCCTGTTTAGGATATTCACCATGAGACGTTTCTCAAATGAGCATCGAGGAAAAAAAGAACCTTCTTGTGCATATACTCTCTCAGATCGAGACTCCCTTCGTCTCTGATCTCGATCCTACTGATGTGCAAGGAGTCTACGATCGCTTGAACTGCCTCGGGAGTGCTTCCGGGGGTCGCGGTAAGCGCGAGCACCCGAAAGTACGGGTTCTTCGCCATGAGGTAGCGAACGACCTGAGCATATGCGTAATCGCCTGTGCCCTTGTGCGCTTCGTCTACGTCATGCGACGTTCAGCAAAATATATCGCACGGCTACAGAAAGTCACTATACCGATGACCATAAGGATAATATCGCGTGAGTCACAATTTTCCGTCGTAAGGTCATTGATGAGTGTCTGGGGTGTCATGTAAAAGACGCGCTTCTCTTCCCACTGTGGGGTGTTAACACACGGTTTGTATCGGATACCAAGGAAGGACGCACCATTCGTGAGCGGTAAGCGCGTGGGTTATTGCCTGTTAGTTCTACCGCATCCCTGCCAGGGATACCGCATGTCCGATGGCATGCATCAATCTGTTGAGCGACCAAGGGCTTGGTGGGAGCGACGAAGACGACCTTTCCCTCGGGAAACCAACGGTAGACTTGAATAGAGCGTGTTATGCCTAATACGAACGCCGGTATGCAGAAACTCACAGTTCAACATAACTACACCAGCAATGAAAGTCTTTCCTAGTCCGGTCGGCAGCGCCACTAGCGTGTTATCGAACAGACAGTGCTGGACGATATTGAATTGGTAGTCGCGTTTGGGCTGGTTGAGCGGATAGATCCAATGTTTCACTTCGAGCATGTCTACCTTGAGTTTCATGGGCGGAGGCTACAGAGGTGATAAGTAACGCGATTACATGGCGTCTCAACAGACGTTACCTCGCTTCAATTTATGACCCATGTCCAGGAATCAAAGTCAACGTCAACGACAGGGGTCAGTAAGTTAAGGTACGCACCCAACTGTAATACGGTGAGACCCGACGCGATCTAGTGTGGCACCTAGTACGTACCTTGGATAAACGGAGCAGGGAACTGCTCAAACTCCATTGCTTCGTCCTCCGGTTCGTCCTCGACAGACTTTCCCTTCCCCTTTGACTTTGGCTTCTTCCAGCCAGACTTTGCAAACGCGGTGTGATCCCACTGTTTAGTTTTTAGGGCCTGTTGACCAAAAGGATTGCGGTGGTCAGACTTTGACCTCTGCATTGGGCCGCGAGAGGGGGGCCCGGCTTTGCTGGACGCTGGAGGATGGGCAATGTCGCCAAAGAGGGTCGTCTGGACGGAGTTTTTGGAGAGGGGACGACCTGCATTGCTGGGACCGGCGACGGGGGCTGTCTGGTGCTTGTATGCGGCGTCGAGGGAGTCGAGGCGCTGCAGGTCTGCCTCGTTGATGTCGAACGACAGGTCCATGAACGAGTCTTCTTTCTGAGTGTAGAGGGGTTTAGGGGGAGGGTTGTGAGTGAGTTTTGGACAATGTGCCGCTTCGATGACATCAATCTGGTTGAGAATAGCAGAGTCGAGGTCATCGGGGAAGTAATCGTCCGAGTTCATTGTCGGGGTCGACGTTGACGTGGTGGTCGACAAGGAGTCACGTCACGTGTGTGTAACTTGTTCGCAACCATGTCTGCAGAAAGTGTCGCCCGCTGGAACGCCATTCCGATGACGCGCCCGGAACAAGGACAGCAGGGCCCGTCCAATTCGTCCAAGGTACTCTGCCATATTCTTTGGCGTCCGTGAAAACACGCCGTACTGTCCCCCCTCCAGCGATCTAGATCAGACCATGCAGACGACACCGACGACAACGACGACGACGACATCTCCCTTGTCTCTCGCACTCCCTCTCCGCCGCCGGGGGACCCAATCGACATCGACAAGTATGACGAACACATCCACCATGCGCCGCGGGAGGTCATCACCGTCGAAACCAAGATCAAGAGCACCAACAAGGGCTTTACAATGCTCGCAAAACTCGGCTGGTCAGAGGGACAGCCCCTCGGGTTGTCAGGAGATGGTAGGCCGGGCTCTCTTACATTCGGCCAGGCTGATGATGCCTTTCATCAGGACGAGTCGACCCTATTCCCTTTCACATCAAAAACGACTTGACTGGCCTCGGAAAACTTAACCAGGACGTTCGCATGATTGAGACCACTGTGTCGCAGAGGCGCGAGTTGGACTCTGAGCGTCAGCGCAAGGAGACGCAAGACCAGCGCAGAGCTAGAGAAGTATGCTCGCTGCACTCTATGTTGGCGAGATTTGCCCTGACGCAAGCCTTGTCAGGACATTGTGGCGAAACGTGCGGCCGTCAAGTCAGAAATTACGGACACTCTAAGACCATTCTATTGCACGCTCTGCGAGAAACAGTTCCAAAATGTCGCCCAATATGACGAGCATACCAACTCTTATGCCCACCACCACAAGGCGCGCTTGAGAGACATGCAAGCCAACGCTCGCTTGGTCAACCAGGAAGAGCTGGAGAAGCGCAAAGAAAAGGAACGCAAAAGAGAGGAGAAGGAGCTCAGAAAGCTCGCCAAAGCTCAAGGCATCAAAATGGCGAAGCCTGTCGCTGCCAGCCCCGTTCCTGCTCTGGCCCCCACCGAAAGCGACGTAGGACCCGCGCACGAAACAAAGCCTGGTGGATTCAAAGGGGCTGGTTGGGCAGCAGTCACCGCAGCACCAAAGTCTTCCGACGGAGTCTCGAAGCGCTCGGGTTGGGCACCGGTCAACCCGGCCCCACCCTTGCCCGTCCACCCAGCCCCACCTCCTGATGACGCTACTCCTATTGCACCGCTGCCCTCACGATCCCTTCCGGCATCTGGTGCCCCCGTGTTTCGTAATGCGGGATGGACGACTTTGGATTCTAGTAGCCCTCGATCTGTCCTTCCTCCACCCTCACCTCCTGCACCATCGGCACCGCCCCCTCCGCCCCCCGCAAATGCACCCCCACCCCCTCCTTCAATGCTCCCTCCCGATCACCATGAGTCTCATGGCCGTGCTCCCATCCCTTCTGCAAGTGCTTCGCCTCCAGTGAAGCAGAGTTGGACAGCGATCCCCGATTCCCACCAATCCTCTCAGCCAACCTCGCTGCGTGCCCCGCTTCCACCACCACCTGTCACACCTGCAAGATCGGGCTGGCAGCAGTGGAAGCAAGGAAATACCTCTAAACGCAGATGATTTTGTGCGGCCGATTTGAATCTTTACTGTTGCGCTTGTTTGCTTTCATCTCATCATATATGAGTGCTTCAAGGTACTTAACTATCACTACAAACGTCACTGTTCCCAACGTGACAGCAATTCTACTTGCTCTAGACAGAACACAACCGACTGACTAGAATTAGCTGACTACACTGTTCTTAAATTTGTTGATTGTATGTATGTACGCGATGCTGATGGACGAGGAAAGGGAAATGGAAGTGATAAAAGCAGGTGCCTCGAAAGAAAAGTTATAAAGATCAAGAGTAAAGACGCTTTGCCATTATGAGAGAACAATAACTAGAAGTCCTCACCACCGGTCGCGCAAAGGGTGAAAAAACCGAATACCCAAGTACAACAGAGCGGAGCATGCAATTAATCGGACTCACTCCCCGAACTGTCGTCAGAACTCGAGTCCGAAGAGTGATCACTATCATCGGGTCGGGGGATGGGAGCAACAGGAACAGGCGCATTTCCTGGGGGGTTGTCGAACAGCTTCATACGTTCCTCCAATTGCCGAATCTTCTCTGCCTCGACATTCTCGTCCATGCTCTTGCGTTTCAAACCACCGGTACCAGTACCCTTCCCTGTTGCACGACTACGCTTCTGAGGGGGTTGCCGCAAGGGTCGCAGCACGAAGTTGTACAACTTGGTCAGGACGTTTACAGGTAGCAGGTCGATTTCAATCTCGATCTCCTCGGTGCTCTGATAATATAGTCAGGCGCAGCATATCCTTGATGGAGGGAAATCACTCACGTCGCGAATCTCAGGGACACCTTCGTGGATGATTTGAATGACCTTCTCCAACTTCTGCCCATCGAGTTGCGTTATCGCCTCGCTGAGGTCCTTCTTCTGGTCGAACGATAGTGTATCGTCCTCTGGAACCTGCTTCTTTGCTTTCCGTTTCACAGCGCCATTCCCAGCGTTGGGAACCTTGGTGTTACGGGAGGCAGTAGATTTGGAGGTCGAAGCAGCAGCGGGTTTCGTTTCCTTCTTTTTCTTTTTCTTCTCCTTTTGAGGCTGGCTCTTCAGTGCGAGCAGATTGCCACGCATGGACTCAATCTGTGCCTCCATTGACGCAATCCTACCTGTGTAGGACTAACGCATCAGTACGAGGGTATTGTCATGTGCATTGATGGACTCACGGTTGCGTTCCTCCTCCGACTCGTATTCCTCCTCCTCATATTCCTCTTCGCTCGCCTCCCGTAATGGTGGGAGACTCCTCCACTTCTCATCAAAGAGGCGTTGCAACTCGATACCCGCTTGGTTGACGGGCGTGCCAGCAGGATTGAAAGTGAAGCAATTTCGAATCATCAACTTGAAATCATCGAAGAACTTGGAGGCATTCGGATACTCGTGATTCTCTAGCTTCTTTCGCATTGTGGACAGGTCCATCGGCTTTTTGATGATCTTAAGATATGTTGGAATCTCCAGCTTGACGGGGTCTATGATGCGATATGTAACGGGATGAAAAACATGATATATGATACCCACCGACAGGCTCGTAAAATGGATTAGCAATAGCCCAGTGCTGTTTCCGATGCAGCTCTGCCAACAGTTTGACGCAAAACTTGAGCTGCTCCGCCGAACCGTCGTCCTTGACGGTCTTTACTTTCCTCAGCTTCTTTGGTACGTCAGCATATGGTAGATCCTTCGGAGGAGGTGGGTGGATTTCTCTCTTTGGGCGTGCGGAGGTTTGTTCAACGTCATTGCGACGAATTACGGGAACGGAGGTGGACGTGCGTCGGGCAGGGGCAGGGGCAGGTGGTGCGGGTGCTTTCTTGGCAGGAGCTGGGGGTGGGGGTGGAGTGGCAATTTTTACAGGAGGTTTGACCTATGATGGGATTAGCATTTGTTCCACGATAACCATCGACACTCACATACCACTTGTGGTGGTGGTAGGTTCTTTATTTGCTTGTCGAAAACAGATTCCAAGTGCTTTCCAGCCTTTGTTATGACATGGTCCGGCCCATTGAATGTAAGACAGTTGCTGAACACCAGACGGACATCGACAATGAATTGGTCGGCGTTGTTATAACGAGGATTATTAGGATTCGTATCGGGTTTTTGAGGATTGGAAGATAAGAGTTTGCGTTCGATGGTCCCAAGATCCATCGGACTCTTGATGATGGTCGGGTAGTGGGGGATATTCAGCGCGACAGGGTCAACGGGATGGAGAAACGGCGCGGCATCTTTTATCTTTTTCAACGAACGGATGGTGGAAAGACAGAACCGATGCTGTTGCACACTCAGTATCCCTGCGCCAACAGGAGCTGGTAGCGCGGGAGAGGGGGCGGAAGTGGGTTCTTCATTCATCTGAATGGAGGAACCAGTGACGGGAGGAGGAGATGCAGTCTTGATGGATTGGGATCACGACACAGGATCAGTATGTGGGAACGAGTGGCCAAGAGCCTGGCTTACATTGGCGATGGAAGCCTGATCGGCATCGGATAGTTTACGTGCTCGTTTTGCAGGCGGAGGCCGCGCGTCGTCGTCTGCGTCCGCGTCGACTTGATGAGGGGAGGCGAGATGGTTAGAGGAACAGTATGTGAACGCATCGTTGGGTGTGTCCAGTTTGACATCTGCATGACCGTTGACGTGTGTCATTTCCATGTTCACGTCGCCATCTGCGTCGGTGGTGGGAGGGTCGAGCCTGCCGTTGGGTGCGCCGTCTGGCGATGCGGCGTTGGAGACGAGCATGTCCTGGACGACGTCCTCTGGCGTCTCTGCCATTTTGATGTCCTGAGCGACATCTGTGTGTGCTGGGGGTGGTGGTGGTGTGGCAGCGGGTGGTTGGGTGGGGACAGGAGCTGCTTAGATGAGAAGGAGGGAGAGGGGGAGGGGGAGGGGATACGCACCTGTATCAGAGGGGGAGATGGACATGGCAGCGGGAGAGTCTAGTGAGACATGTCCGTTTGGAAGAGAATCTTTTTTGTGTGTAGGGTTAGCTAACTGGAAAATTGAATATAAACTATCTATCACGTGTACCATTGGTGTTGGTTGGTACGACGGGCGGTGCTGGTTTGTCATCAACTCCGACGGTGGGCGCGTCGTGTTGAGCAGCGTCGGTCGCGTTCATGGTGGCGCGTGACAATTTTTGTCACACTGTGTGACGTTTGCAGAGGGGAGGGGGAGTTTTGGATTTGGGGGTTCGGCAGCCACCCATTGGGTCTTTATAGGCGACCGGAATAAGGTTCGATCTCAAACCAGCGCAGGGACCAGCCTGGATACTTACTCACACCTCATCACTCGCTCAACCCTCCTTTTCAAATAAACTGCATCTATCGAATACATCAATCTCCACCGCCCTACGTTTCCTGCTCGTCCTCTGAGACGTGTGCAAACACGGGCTTGGGCTGATTTTGTCGCCACGCTGAGAAAAAAAAAAGACGGGAAGAGCCGCCACGTCAGCCGGAAGATCAGAACAAACACAGCAATACACAGTTTTTCAACCTCCGCCGCGGCAATCCTTCCAAAATTGGCACTCCGCAGCGAGACGCGAAATGCAAGTCCAACGCAGCTGAAAATAACGAACACACTCACCTCCAGTCCATTGTGGGTCGTTCTCTGCCATGTTCGCGTACTTGAGCAGCGCTTCCCGGGGCTGTAGTAATGCAGAATGTTAAGTCCTTGTCGCACAAAACGATAAATGCATCATGCCATGTGACGCGATGCAAAATAAGAGGCAGGAAACCCGCATCCAGAGCAACTGGTGCGAGAACAACCAAATCACTCACATCTTCGTCCCGCGTTGTGTCCCGCACCAAGTTCTGGACGATGTGTTGCGTCGCACTCGCACCAACCCGTCCTCCCTTCCCCGGTCCGGTCACTGGTAACTCCGGTCTTCGACTCTTCCGTGGATCCAGCCGGTCCTTTTCCCTCTTGCGCTTCGTTCCTTTCACAATCCCATCCCCATCCTTGAACATCGGCAATGCGTGTGGTGTCAGAATCGTTGGTGCCGCAAGTGCATCCGACAGATCTTCTATCGTCGGTCGCTTCGGGGCTCCCTTCGATAACAAGAGCTTCGCGCCGTGAGTCGATGCATCCGGCGAGTACAATACAGATATCGTTCCGTTCGAAAGCCCCGCAACAATCTGGTTGATCTTGGAGTGCCAGACAACTTTCACCGGCGTCGACTCCATTTCGAGCGCCTTGACAACACTCAAGTCCGTTCGGCTGAGGAACAAAAGACGTCCCTGTTCAGCTTTTGACGTGGCACCGACACCCGTAAGCACGTATTTCTCGTCAGGACTGAACACGGCATTTGTGCCAGGGTAAAGTGTCGTCATCTCCGAACGCATCGCCATAGGACGTTTGAAGGAACGGATATCCCATACTAAAATACTGTGTTTCAATAAGAACTGAATCGTTCAGAAAATCGTTACACATACATTTAACGGTGTCATCTCCTCCCCGAGTGAGGACTGTCCGACCGTCCACAGAGAATACGACGGAGGCGGTCTCTGTGTTCTTCAAGTGGGCACCTTCAACACTCATGTTCGGACGCACAAAATTAGATGACGACTGCCACATATGTAGTGCACCATCCAGGCAAGCTGCGAGCAAAGATGAATTATAAAACAGTATGAGATCGGTGTTGAAGGCGTACCACCGCTAATGATGCTTCCATCCGGAGAGTACGCACAGGCTGTGACCTTGGTCCGTGCTCCTCGCTCTTTCGACTTGACAACAATGACTGTCTTCTGCTTGCGCTTATTCTCTACATCCCATATTCTACAAAATTTAGTATCCATCACGGGCAAGAGTCGAAGCAGCCTCACCTGATAGTTGAGTCGGCTGAACATGTAATAAAGACTTGTTGATCCCGTGGATGCCACGAGCATCCCGTCAACTCGCTAACGTGTCCGCTGTGGCGAAATGTCAAAGTTCCATCGCACAGTCACCAGTGATGAATCGTACGCAGTGTGTTTCATGTCTCTGATGTACATATCACCTTTGATAAAAGTTGCGCTGCAATTACTTGTTACACAGCACTCTGGCGAAGGAACGATGCACATACACCTCTTCGCCCTCCCGATCGTACAATCTGGGTTGGAGAGTGGCGGGAACAACCAAGAATTGTTGCCCATTGTTTGAAAATTTCACGTCATTGACCTGATAAACTAATGATGATTGATGCTGTTGGAGGTCAAAGAGCCAACACACATAGTAACTGCCTGCTGGCTCCCATGTCTTGAAGGACCTTGGATGGGACGTCATTCCACCGAAATCCCAAATCTTGCAGTCGTAATCGTGGGACCCGCTGAGCACACGTGCACCACTTGGGTCCAGCGCAAGCGCTGAGATGACTTTGGTGTGCTCTTTGAGCGTCGCCTCATGAGTGATAGGAAACTCAAGCGAGGCGGAGAGCGAGGGAGAAGCGGGGTCGTACTCGGGCTCCTCTTGTTCTGCATCTGCACTATCGTCCGATGCATCTTCTTCTGGCTCGTCAGAAGGCACGACTTGCTTCGTGGGTGGGGCCGGCGCCGGTGGGCCGCGCGCAGTTTTGCTTGGGCCTGGTTCAGGGGCCTGTTCTTCCTGTAAATGAGACGGGGATGGTTAACACGAGGAATGAGACCAGCATAGCTACTAACGGAACCATTTGGTCTTTTCGCCACGTCAAAGCGAGATGGATCAAGGTCACGTTTTTTGGCAGCCTTGCCAAAGCCAGATATCCCCATGGCCGCGAAGACGTCCATGTCGGTCACGGCGTTGTGAGTGGTGGTGGTGAAGGATAAATAGATGGCCACAATATGTACACACTCCGACTACCCCTGTATTACTATTACCAAGTGGGCACACTCACTACTCGCATCATCACGCACAACAACAACGGAGACATGCTGAAGCGACAACGCCCAGCGACGCCGCCTCCATCATCGCTTGGCGACCTTCCTTCATTCCTCCCCAACGTTTACCCCATCAAGCCACTTCCATCATTGCACACCGCAGACCCATTTCAACCTCGTCCCAAACGGCAGCGCACACAACCTCCACCATTGGATGGCGCTGTAAGAGGTTGGCTGAAGCCAGAATCACCCAGTGCACATTGGGAAAGTGATGGAGAAGAGGATTGGATCGAAGACTCACATTCGCTGTCGGCATCACCGCTGCCTCCGTCAACGACAGCAAACCAGTACAAGGACGCAAACAACCTTCTTCACGAGTTACATGTCATAAATCAACACAGGCTGCTGTTCGCCCACCCACCTCGAGATCGGCCTTTAAACCGCAGCCCTACAGTACCACTACCCACACATATACACGCACAAGACCCTTCAGTCGGACACGGACCAACTACCTGGGCGCATACACTACCATATCACCTCGCATCCCCACAGTTTACTCGTGATGAACCTGCAGGGGAGAAAGGGCTCGTCAAGGAAGTCCATTGCGTGCGACAACGTTATGAGTGCGCTAATAAGTATGGTACTCTATTCCGAATACGCTATCATCACGCTAAACCACAATTTCAGATTGCTTGGCTCGCTATTTCTTTCACGCAGACGTGAGGTGGAAGAAACGACTTCCACTGTCGACCCCGGCTCGACCAGTTGACGTCCTCGAAATCGCTCGTTACGGATATCTTATTCATTTTTTCCACCGGCTTCGCAACGACCCATTACACTTTCAACCCCATGCTTGAATGTACCACGTAGTGCATGTATACGCGTATACCTTCGATTGGTGACACGTGCCTCGATGGTTGACAAGGGCAATAGGCATTATTTTCAGCATTCTACTACCTCTGAGACATGCCCGAGTCCCAGATTTACCTCCCGTCCAAACGTTTGACTGAGCTCTTGTTCCAAAAGGGTACCCATCTCTTCCCCATCGCGAGAGTATCGCCAGTCGTCTGTGGATGGCACATAGTCATATCGCTTGGGTCCACTGGCAGTCCATTCAGTTAGCGGGGTTGATGTCAACGTTCCATTCGGATGCATCGTCAAAGAGAATGTTGAGATAGCGCCAAGAGGTTTGAGGTGAGAAACGAATGCTGGGTCGTGGAAGGAGTTGGACGAACCTGACGGGAGACGAAAGCCAGATTTGCTTGTTTGGAGGCTGCTTATTGATGACATACGTCCCATTTGAACCAAGGTTGAGTGTTAATACCCCACCCTGCAACCATATACATTAGCGGTTTGACGTCGTACTTCGTGTTGGCGGGTTTCGTCGTGGTCGCCCGGAAACTTACGTGATAGTCGACCTCGAAACCCTCGTTGGCGATTTCGTCCAAAAGGGCTTCTAGTCGTTCAAGCAAGGATATCATGGTTACATCGGCAAGAGCATGGTACCGGTCCATGGGTAGGTCACTGCAATGTGTCCGGGTTGCCAGTGGTCCCAGGGCGAGGGCTCTCAAGGGAAAACTACACACCTGTGGTTGATATGAGGTGCAGGCGTACTTAGAGCTCGTCTAGACAGACAAGGTTGTAGCGTGTAGGTGGAATGCCTTGGGGAGGCATGCCTGGCGTGTAGTATACCGGTCTTGGTTGTTGAGGGGAGTACGGTGCGCTTTGCACACGACAGCGTGCGTTGCGATAGAAGCCTAGGAAGAGTTCGGGAGAACATGGTAATAACCGCAACCACGAGTGACGGAAATAGCAATAAGGATCTTGTAAGGGTCAAGTATAAACCCGTTTTACAACGACAGTCAGGCTGAGGGGGACGAGTCTAAAAACAATACATATTTCACAATCAACAGTTACAGGGTATACTACATTGATGATGCACTGCAACATCGTCGAGATGATGACTTAGGTTGATGAACTTTTACCGTCTCATTCCCGAGAGACCCAGTCGAGCCAAGACCCCTCATAATTGATGATGCTATGCAAGATATGATTAGGCGCGGGGATAAACGGGAGACGGGAATACCCACTTTTCATATCCATTTCTTCTGGCAATATCGCACGCAGAGGCACTCCTCTTGCCGCTCCTGCAGTAGAAGACAATCTCCTGGCCTTTTCCTGGCTTGTCGAAGCCGTGCTGGCTACGAAAGGCCTGGGCGTTCAAGTTCAAGGAGTTGGCAAGCACTGAAAGTGGGAGGTTGACGGATGAGGGAATAGAACCCTGCATCACTTCCTCGGGTTCCCGAACATCGATCAAGTAAGCATCCTGGAAGAAAGCGGGAAGCTTGAAAGCTGCGAATGCGGAACAGACGAGACCACCGCACCTTACTAGGGCTGAGAGTTTTCGGCTTAAGCTGCTCATAAGTGAGGATAGGGCCGTTCCAATTCTTCTGCAGTCTATCATTGAGTTTGCGGACAGCTTTGAGAGCCTCATCGTTGGCTTTGGACGACCGGTGGCGAGCGAGGGGGTGCAAGGACGGCGTCGCGAGAAAGGCGGGTCGACGCGAAGCATTGATCAACGCTGCCCGGAGCATCTTGGAGTTGAACGTTAGATGTCAAGTACATATCGGATCACGTGCTAGTTATATAGTTTGACATCGGCATTTTGCGATTGGATGAGCAGAAATGCCGCAGTCTCACCCCCTTCCTGCTTTCCTTCCTCCATCTCCCCGATCTTTAAACTCACTCTCCAATATCCAACCCCCAACTCATACGACACTCACTCGACCTGAGCTTGGTACTCAGCGACACGGGGCAACACAAGTGGGAGCGTAGTTCTCGGAACACTTGTGTTGCGTCGTGCCGCTCACCCTACACACCTCGGCAGCACAAACCTCTGGTCTCCTCTCTTATCCACTTGGCCACTACTCCTTTTACGATTCGCGCCGTTGGCCGCTCAAGCTTCCTGCCTTACCGCATTGTCTCTTCGCTATTCCCACCATCACCTGACTTGACCATCTCCATAGCACTGGTAGTGAAACTGGTGTGAGCCAGTTGGCGCGCGGAGGTTAACGTATATCGCTGTGGTTTGCGTGACATCTCAACCACGGGCTGGTTTGCATCAGTTCCCGCTTCCTCCGAGCCTGTCTCATAAAGGTCGGAAACCTTCTTGGTGAGTGGGACAGACTGTGGGATCGCACTTCAATTGAGTTGAAACATTGCTAAAATGGTCGTTTTCTTGTGTCCCTGGAACATCATGGACACCGGCTTTCACCGTGAACATTTGAACGCTTGCCAACCGTTGACGCTGCATTTCCAATTACTGTACTTGGGAACCCCTGGTGAACGGTCTTTATGCGTTCTCCAATTATTCCCCTTTTGACACACAAGTACATATCAAGATGTTGTCTTAATTTGGGTAGCCACGGGTCTATGCTTGACTCACACAAGGTTAAGTACCCCATCTCTGTCCTCGCTTGTCCGACGATCGCTGTTCCTCTCTTCAACCACCACCATCCAGTGTGGAGGAAAATATGGACAACTCGATGAACAACTCGACTGCCAGCATGCAGATGGTCATGATGACGCCATGGTTGCATTTCGGGACCACAGACTATCTTGTTTTCGAGGCTTGGCAGCCTTCATCCTATGGTGCCGTCGCGGGCGCTTGCATAGGGTTGATTCTGTTTTGCACCTTGGAACGTTGTCTGGCTGCCTATCGGCGCACCCAAGAATTACGCTGGAAGGCTAAGTTCGCAGGTCATCGGTTTCTTATACTCCCGATGTCTAACTGCAATATCTAGAGCATCCCTGATGACAAACAAGATAGATTATGATGCTAGCAAGGAGGATGGCACTGTAGCCTCTGATAGCCCCGTGCCTACACACAGACAGCTTGTTCCTCCGTTCACACTCTCTCGTGACATCCCACGTGGGGTAATTCAAGCCGTTCAGTCGACTTTTTGGTATGCCCTCATGCTGACTATCATGTGAGTAGAGTTGGTTTTCGAATGTCATCGAGGTCTGAAAGCAAGCGTAAACAGGACTTTCAATGGTGCATATATTATTTCTGTCATCCTTGGCCTTGGGGTCGGGGAGGTTTTGTTTGGACGCATAGCTCGCGAGTAGGAAGTCTGATCACGAAAGAATCTAAGGACTCTTCGATGTATCTGTCGCTTGGGGGATGGATACTTCGAGGAATTGTTGTTTCCATCGGTTGTCATGTATTTTACAGAGATAAGAAATGTTTCATCATGTTCAACTAATATCGTGGAACCCTAATGAGTTGAATGACAGAGACGTATGTAAGGACGAAATTCGAAAGCACCTTTCAGTTATCTGCAAAGATGTTCGGCCCCCTGCATCATGCGCAGGGCGATTGACAGTGGAAAATCGACAACGAGATTACTCCAATGTCTGCTCACCTCGTGACTCCAATCCACATGGAATTAGCAGACCAAACAATACCATCTTCAAGTGAAAAAAGTTTTTTACCCGTAATCAGCTTGACACCAGAATTGACTGAAATACTCTTCAGCTCATGCTTGAAGGCGAGAACTTTCACCTATATAACCTGCAGAATGCTCCTCTTTTCTGTTCTTCTCACTGCTGTGTTCGCTGCTGTTGCAAATGCACACTTCCAGCTCCAATACCCTCTACCAAGAGGACCGTTTGTAATGGATTCGGAACCAACATTCTGCGGTCAGTAGTATGTTAGTGCTGGACGGCGACTAGCTGAACCGCGATAACCGCAGACGGTTTTACCGGCGCGGTTTCGAATCGGACTGTATTTCCCCTTAGTAATGGGCTGATCGACCTCAACAGCGAACACCCGACATGGACTGGTAGGTTTTTTGTCATTTTTCAAAGGTGATCGCATGGGCTAATGCGGCTTTCCCTGCCCAGTTGGAGTTATTATCTCCACGGACCAGAATGCAACATCATTCGCCGATTTCAACTCTTCAATGGGGTATCAGACTGTCGTCCCTTACTTCCAGACAAACGGAGAAGGGAAGTTCTGCTTCCCTATCAACATCGCGGCCTCCAATGTCTCTGGGATCAAAGACGGAGCGAATGTGACCATTCAAGTGATCTTTGACGGGGGCGACGGCATCTTGTACCAGGCTAGTTTTTGCCTTCTGATTTATGATGTGATTTGAGGGCTAATGGAATCCTTAGTGTGCGGACTTGACTCTCTCCGCTAATGCGACAGTTCCTAGCAACGCGACTTCTGGCTGCGCTAATGTCACGGCGAGTACACCTGCTTCGTCGCCGACCGCGACGGCAAGCAGCGCTGCTGGAAAAAACATGGTGGCGCTTTCTAGTGTGGCCGCAGTTGTTTTCGGCGGTCTAGCGCTGCTTCTTTGAGGAACATGGAAATAAGTATGGAACATTCAGGCAGACTAGGCGTTCAGTGCGAGCGTGGCTCGATGTTACGATCTGCGGAACCAGTTGTAGTCTTGTTGAAAGATTTCTGTAATTAGTATTCGCTCGTTACGTCGTAACTTTCTCAGTGTCTGCTCCCGTTCCGTACCGAGAAGACGGGAATAAAGTGTCGTTCCTGTTGTCACACCCAATTCGACACCAATTCACATATTTCCGAACCACCAGTTACAATGAATTTCGTTGGGGCATGGATATCGGAGTTTGCAACAACGTTTCATATATCCGTCTATGTTCGTCTCAGTAGTGGAAGCAGCGGTGTTCACATGTCGTCGTCGCCCTGCCCAATTCGTGAGATGGCCGCCTTGCTTGAAAAGATGACATGATGGTGCCTAGCACCCTTCGGGGTCGTACAGGATAAGATTGGAATGACTGTTGTGCCTGATCATGAACCAGGATTACTTGAATCGTTTGTCACCCGCTCTGATTGTTTAGTCATGGGCCGTGCTCGCGATCTGGTTCGCTGGTCCGTTCACCGACATGCGTCGACAGAAATACGGTCGGGTGTTGCCGGGTTGCCCTATGACGCACCATTGATGTTCTGAAGCCGCCGACACCTGATTTCGAATGCCCTGCGAAATGAATGGGTTGGGGGTAAAGATTGCGCAGCTGGGGAGTTGCACTGCGAGTGAGATCATTTCATGGAAAAAGGCGAGGTAAGCGCACGACAACTTTCCTGCTTCACCTGAAGCTGATTAATCTGAGGAAAGCCGAATAATGAAGGGACCCGGTGTTCCAGGGTGTTCCATACCCGCGCTTAGTAGCCTGTGATCACACTACAAGTGTCGTAATCGATGAAACAACCGAGGGGTATGCATCCTCGTGCGCTTATTACATATCGGCGACCTCGATAACAACGCAAGCGCGATTCCCGGCGCAGCGCAGTCCGCTCGGATAACCATTGAACAAGTTCGTAGTATGTATGTCCGCAAGTGACTGGAGGTGCATACGCTGTCATAGGGTCCAGCTGTGCGGTAAGAAATGAAAACGAAGCTGTTTCAGAACGCCATCATTGGACCAGGGCCCGGGTCGGCGAGTGTCGGAGATGGTGGGATTACCTCTTGCAGCAAAACGGAGGCGAACCCACCGAGTTAGTAATTTGAAAAAACTCCACCCTAGTTGGCTGACGCACTTTTCTGTGCAGGTCCTCGGAATCACCCAGGATCAGCAGAGTATGAATCATGATGCCATCGCATTCAGACACCAGCTTGGGCAGGTTCGCCATCATTGCATATCGCGCAGATTTCGTCCCTGGCGGTGACAGGTGGATCCGATGAGTCTGCCCAAGGTCGCTATCGGTGCTCGCGGTGATTCTCATTCACAGGGGGGCTGGCTAGTGGAGGCGCGGAGTTTATGTATTCCATATACAGCATGGTGCGTTTCGTCGAGTCCACGGAGCTTTGAGACAGTCTCGCTTCAGATCTGAGTCCATGACTCAGACTGTCTCTTCGGCACATCCTGATAACGTTATAAGCCAAAAAAATAGGTCAGTATCACCTACAGAAAAAGTTGCGAGTCACTGATAGACGGTCATTTCTGGTCGATCTAACTGAACGTAGTAAGGGTTCGTGATGTTTTCTAGCAATAAATTGGATTTCCAGGAAGTCGCAGGCTCGTCGCGTTCGACTCACACTGGCAAGAGCCGATGAAACAGGTGGCAGTGCACGATTAATTCAGGGTTTAAAGAGGCGCGTCGTACTGAACAGCATGCAACTCTTGTACGTAGGCCCCGATCAGTCGCGGCCGCAGCAGTGCAGCGGTGCAATCTCCTCTGGCGGACCCGCCCCAAAGCTTGCGTCGGTGCCATGCGATGGTTTCGTCGTAAGCACGATCACCCTTGGGAGGTTGTAGGATGCGAGATTGTAGAACCAGTGCTCATGTTTAATGAGACAGGTGATGGTTATTCTGCGATCTCGAGGAGCATCCTCTAATTGCGCTTCCCTCCCAGAAATTGATATTGTGCGCGTCGGAGCGTATGACACGTGCAGGAAGTACATCTTCGATTTCAAGAAGCACGTTCCGGACGGGGATCAATGTGTCAACGCGCTATCATTCTCGCAACAACAACTATTGCAAGAGGTCACAAGAGAACACTACAATGTATTGCTCCTCGAGGGGTGGGTACACCTTTTGAAATCTTCTGGTCCCTTGAAATGGACTGACGATTGGATTCCAATATGCGCAGCTGGACATTGACACGCTTACGACAGGGAAAACAACATCGATTAGAAGTAGACTATATCGGACGCGCAGGATACGTATCTGGAAACCCCCCTGCCTCGCGAAAACCCCCTTTCATAGCCGTTTTGCGGGCCCAGCGTACGCTTTCGTAACTTATTCATCGTGTGTATCTTCTTGGTCGCCTCTCCTGTATTTGTATCTCATCCTCGTGGGCTTATCACTTATCCCAAGCACATAAATTTGTATTCGTTCAGTGTTTAGGTCCGTTAGGAACGATCAGACTGCGAAACATATATTGAAGAGGTGATGATCATGTATTTCAATGATGGGAGATGTAACAGACGGCGATATTACCTCAAGGCTCGTTTTAATTTTGGAAATGCCTCGTGCAGGTCTTCATTGCCAAACAGAACCGATCAAATCACTTGGGAGAAGTCGCGGAGGCGGAAAAGTAGGGAAACCGGACGTGTGTTGTGCCACATCCGGCAGGCCCGTATATAATGGCAGGTCGTAAGATCCCAGGCTCCTCGGTCCACCTCCACTGTTGATGTACTTGAAGCTCCTCGCTAGCCCACTCGACATGGTCAATTGCTGTACTCTCGTGTTCTCCCGCCTCTTCGGCAAGCGGGTCGAGCACACTCGCCAGAACATCGAGGTTGCCACCCAAGGTAGTGATAAGGACAGCATCAAGAGCTGTTCGGGTCCAGCGTACACACATGACACGCTGGCCAAGACGACACCCATGAGGGTTGGACCTCGTGTCGCACACACTGAACAGTTCCTTTGCAAAGGAGGCGTCGACGCTAGGAGACTAGTTGACATCTCCCGCAAAGGGTTGTATTCAGTAGCAAAAATGATGGGCGGTAATGTATTGTTGGAGGAACAGTAAGTCTTTCCCCGCTTGATCGCCATCAGAATGATCAATGTGCTCCATTCTACCGCAGATGGGATTGTATCATCCGTCATCCTAAGCTCCAAAACCGGGGTGAATTCAAAGTGGTGGTGAGCACGCTTTCTCCACTATGTGAATTACTTGATGGTGTTGAACGTGCGTCCAGGTTCGTTACTCTGCAACCGTGGCACGGTCGGCTTGGCCAGATGCACAGAGACCCGTGCAGATTGAAGCCGCCAAGGGCATCAGAGGGCTAATGACCGTCTTGGATCGGCACGCAGAAATCTGCTAATCCGCTGTGTACAAGGACTTTTCTTTTTTCTTGCCGGTTTTCTTTCTTTGGGTTTCAGGGCGCTCAAGGGGTTTTGATCACTGTTGGGTATGTGTATCGTTATGGCTTCCACGCACTCATCTCGACTTGTACAACACCGTCACTTACTACACACAACCAACATCTCGACGCAAAAGCAACGGCGAATAGCCACTAATGTTTGTACCACCACCTACGCTAGTGTACAAGTACCATACCAGATAGACATGTGCATGACGACTGTAGATGCCGTTAATTCCAAGATTTTACGCTGACTTTTCGATGCGACTCTCGGCCCTGCTGGCGTAGCCTGTCCATGACTGTGGGATAATTTCGTTAATCACCAACTGGATGACGCCTGGTTGGTACACACCTCGTCGTAGAGCGCGACGTTTGGTGCACCCAAGAGTTTCAGACCCAGCCATAGGACTCCGGCAGTCATGCCGCTTCCACAGGTGGTGGTAATCGGGCGTTTTCCCGTCAGTACCAACTGCACCTGGTCAGCTCCAACGGCGTTCACAAGGGCTTGCCGTAACTCAGGTTCAGATAAGAAAGTGGTATACTGCGAAGAAGAACCGGGTACTGTGTGAGTTTTGAGGAACACGTTGAACGGGAGGGAGAATGAATGGGGTATGTGCCCCGAAGATAGACCAGGTCGAGGCTCTGGGTCAGTTCCAATAAAACTGTTATCGTAGATAAGGACACGCTGTGATGTGGAGTAGAGCTGGAGGGACATACCGGCCGCGCGAACGTGCGTCGACAACCAATTCTGTGGCAGGACCTAATGCAGGATCCAGGAGCGAGTTGGCTACCACCTGTTCATAGGCTGCCATCGGCTCTCAGAACAATGCGATTGGCCGATAGCGCAAATGAAGTCTCACAGCGGACAGCTGCTCCATCGTGGACAGGAGTAGGGTAGGTGGACCCCGACCTCCTCATTTCTGTCTGCGGGGCACCAACAGTTTCAAAGCCCTCCGCTTCCCAACGTGGTAGACCACCATCAAGGATGCTGGACTTTTGATGGCCGAACGCCCTGAACATGAAGAGTGCACGAGGCGAGGAGAAGACCCCGTGTGTATCGTATCTGAGTGGTCATGGTCTCTTTTTGGGTCATTTTCGTGGCAGGAGAGGTGCTTACATTACCACATGAGAGCTGGGATGGATACCAAGCTTTTCTATCCTCAGAATTATTCAAAGTTGGGTAGGGACGGGACGGCATGGAAAACAGACCACAAGCATCGGCAAATAGGCGCTCGGAAGGCATCATATGTTTTAAGCCGAGTTCATGAGGGCTCGCCACCTCGTCGAGGTCCAAAAACCGTGCGCCAGGGATGCGCCTCGCCTGGAACTCCTGGAGTGGCCGCCGCGGGGAGTTTGGCATGAACCAACTGGCGTCGAGGACCGACACGTTGCCGGAGGATATAGCGTCGTGCAATTTGGATGGAGAGAGCAGGTATGGGGCTGCCGCCATCGTGGACATTAACCTGGGTGGGGACGGGACAGCGGCCCTCCCGAGACGACTCAATAGACTGATCATGGTTAGTAAAATGTATTTATTATTTATTTATTTTTTGTGACATATGGGTAAGTCAAGTCCCGATTTAGGTTGCCCTCCTTGCCATCGGGCAGACCGTGCTCGAGCCATATCTCGTCGAGAACGCCGACGACGATGCCGTCTGATCAGAGTACCTGGTTGATCGCCATCCCAAACGACGGCGACGCAGACGGTATACTCCCAGAAATCACCTCCAAACTTGCTCAGGCGTCCCGGTCCCAGCAGACAGCCGTTACCGACTTCACCATCCCTGCGTTCAAGGTGGATCTCCCATTCTCGTTGCTCTCCACCGCACAACGCTTATTCCATGCCGGACTTGCAGACCGGCACCCTAGATTCCCTCATCACCCTCTCCGAGGAACTCCCGAAGCAGGACACGTTCTTCACCTCTACGGTCGCCAAGACTGTCGACACCTTGCGCAATCTCCTCAATAATGACCCTACAAAGCTTGCACAGCACGTCTTGGTAAATGAAAGAAGCGTAGACGACTACATTTTCAAGGGCTGGCGGTGGAATGAAGGCAGATACGGCGTGCAAAGAAGCCTGCGAGAGACTGTTGACGTACTTAACAGGGTAATATCACGCGCATCCACCCCATCTCGCCCCACCTCATTCATATTCCATCGCCGCATGCTAATCACGCGTTCAGGACATGGCATCCATTGACAACATGATGAAGTCTAAACTGAATAACTACAACCTTGTCAAGGGATCCCTCGTGCAAATGCAACGAAAGAAGACGTGTGTTCATGCCTCGCATTGCTTCCTAGTTCCATTGTTGACGTTTTGCATCTAGAGGCAATCTCTCCGTTCGAGCCCTTGTCGATGTCGTATCGAAAGAAGACATGATACAAGATTCAGAGTACATGCAAACATGTCTCGTGGCAGTCCCAAAGTAAGTTTTTGTGAACAGCTCCCATTAAACCTTTTCCGCTTGCGCACATCTCATCTTCTCTGATCTGAAAAGAACTTTGACGAAAGAGTGGAATACGAAATATGAGCGTCTGACGAACATGGTGGTTCCACGTTCGTCATCGTGAGTCACTCTGATGTCACGGCGCAAACACGTTTCTGATCATTAGGTTTTGCGCTCTGCAAACAGCGCCATCGCTTCTGACGATGAATATACCCTCTTTGGCGTTGTGATTTTCAAGAGGGTGCACGACGAGTTTGTGCAGAAATGTAGAGAAAACAAGTTGGGTTGATCCGGCCGAACGCATATGGAAGCACTGAACACCGAAGCGCAGGTTCATCGTGCGCGACTTCGTGTACTCGGAAGAACAAATCGATAAACAACGGGAGGAGCTCGAGATGGCGGGCACCACGGAGAAGGAGCTTTGGGTGAGGAACCACGCATGTCGTGTCTCTCCGACACCCACTCAGTTTTCGCTTCTCCAGACGGAACTGCTAAGGCTGTCGAGGACGAACTTTTCAGAGTCCTTCCAACTCCTGGTACATCTCAAGGTCCTGCGCTTGTTTGTAGAGAGCGTCCTCCGATATGGTCTACCCGCGAACTACGTCGGGCTTGCTGTCAAGGTTTGGGTCGTCCATTTCTCTTTGAAGCTGTGTTGATCACTCCGTTCCCACAGCCCGACCCGAAGTCGACCAAGAAAGCGCTATCGATCTTGACAAGCCAGTTTGTGTACCTTGCCCCTCGTTCGGGCCGATCGAAGAAACAGCAAGGTGGTGGGACAGACGAATTTATAGGAGAGTATCAAACACTCCTGGAGCAGGAACTCTTTGATTTCGTGTTGTATGAAGTACCATGGATTATTTTCTGATGGTGTCTTCTGTGTATCACCCTACCTCTGCGACTACATAGTCGACCGAGTTTCATACCATGAGATGAATACTTTTCATTACCAGAAGGATAACAATATCACCAGCCCGCTATTGTAAAAACTATCTGCATATGTAATGTACAAAAAGCAACCGCAAGAGATGAAGCAAAATATGAGAGACACAGTCAGACGATGTGACAATCCGGAGACAGAAAAACAGAGATACTGGATAGAAGCTGTCGGATCCAACGGTAGCCTTAACAAAGCTATGTACAGCAGTTTGTAAGACGTGTGGGCATCGCGGATAATTTATGGAATTTATGGTGATGGTGATGGCAGAACCAACACGGCGGTCTGTCCGTCAAGTATGTGTAACGGTGATGAGAAAAGCGGGTGAGTGAGAGTATTTCAGTCTTGAAAAAAGCGAAGTGATGTATAGCGAAATGATGCCGTTGTGTGGTGGAGATGATGTGAGCGAGAGAGACAGATAATGGATGCGATGGGATGGGGTACCAGGCGGAGATACAGATCTCCTGATACATGTTCTCAGATAAATAGAAATCCTGGATGGATAGGAGTCCCATGACATGTAAGAGAAAGTAAAGTGGTTTCAGAAGGATCACCACCTTCCACTTTCCTTCTGAAACGGGGTAAGACCACGTTCTCGATAGGGTAGTCCACCGTAAGTGCTTTTTTTTCTTTTTCGTTTTGCCTTCGTCCACGTTTATGCTCTCTTTTTTTCTCATGCTGTATTTCGGAAGCACTGAGGGGTAAAATAAGGATGTAAGGATGTCGAAAGGTGCGTACGAACAGGGGCAACTCTCAGAGCCCAAGGTTCGATATCACCCTCGATACCTCATCCACAACTTCCTCATCCATCACCCTCGCACTTCTCTGCGCAGAGGATCCGGTGACAGCCGATGACCTGGGCCCATATACACTGGGAAACGAAGGTGCGGTGACGCTCGTCGGACTCGAATTTCCGCCTGTACCTCCCCCGGTAGATGTTGTGGGTGATTCTGGGGGTGGAAGTCGCGAGGAGCCCTCAGTAATTCGCGAAAGAGAGTACGTGAGATCAAGGGACTGTGCGCGATTTTGAAGAGATCGAGGTTTGGAGATCTGCTCCTTGAGCTTGGACTCGAGAAGGGAATCTGAACCCCGTTTCAGGGCGTCCTCGGTATTGCGAGTTCGGGATGTAATTCCTGAGCCCTAAGGGATGGATCCGTTGAGGTAATGAACCCGGAATCCCAACTAAGCTAGACTTACGATCGGCGGTAACGGTGTCCAATAATCAAGGCCCGTCCCAGATGGACCATACGCTGATTGCGAATCCTCATGGTCCTCGAGATCGTAGATGTATGCAGGAGCATTGAACAGAGCCTTTACATCTGGAGATGAATTTGCCAACCGCAGCCGTCGATCACCGAGGATCTCCGACGACCGCGTCAACTCGACTGATTCTGTTGAAATTAAACAATGAGTCGCCAGGTAGTGGATCAAGGAGAAAGGGACTCACCATGCCTTCTTGCAGTCGAGAGCACCTTGCTATCAAAGTGTGGGAATGCCTCGGCGAACGAGTCGCCCCTCTTGTGCGTGTGTGCCGTCGGCGAAGGATACACCCGGACGTTATGATTGAGCAGGAATTGCTCAAGCATCTCCCTTGCGGCAAGTAGGAAATCGCTGTTTGACCTCTGACACCTGAATTTGAAGCTATACTCGCCCTGCAATTGCATCTGCGCTATTTGAGGCGAGGACGTAGACGGATGGTCCAACGAAGTACTAGAACCATTCGTAGCGTGAATGGGAACAGGGGGTTTGAGGTTCGGCGTAATGGATACTTGGAATTCGCGCTTGACACGTTCGACAAATGCGACAAACTCCGGAGAGGCGCAGACCACAGGGAGATCAGGACTAGGAGGGACCGCCATGTCTGCTTCAAACGGAACGTGTTCCTGGTAATTGTGAGACGAAGTAGGACACGTGAAGTAAATAAAACCGACCAATAACATCGCAGCAGCAATCTGCACTTGACTCTCGGGACCGAAAATTGTTACGACGTCCGAAGCCGTCTCTTTATCCGGGAACCGCACACGCGAATTGGTCTTGGACTCGATATCGTGTATAAAGATAGCCTTTTCACCAAGTAATGTACGGTGGTATCGACGGGGGATCGATAGAGTCTCGTTGACATAATCCTTGTCCTATGGTAAGTAAGTAGGTTGTCGCGCCGGATACGGCGGTAAACCAACACACCTTTGGGTTTACGATTTCCATAACCGACTGCTTCAGGTTATCCAAATTGATTGCATTCTTGGACGGCGTTCGTGCCACGACGTTATCTTCATTATCGTTGTACCCGCCCAGTGCAGCAAACTCTTCTGCATTCGAGAACTTGACGTAAACTCCGTACTTCTTCATGATCCTCTGTATGTTCCTTCCTCCGATGCCAATGATACGTTTATGGTATGCCTCTGGAACATGGAAGGATATCTCAGCAGGAAGCTCCTCTTGCAGAAGCGTCAGACCAGTCAGAATGGAGGCGTCAGAACCAGAGAGATCAATAAGGAAGTTGTGGTCGTTGAACGTCTCGAACTTTATTTTGACGGAGGCGGATTGCATGATCTTATTAATCTTGCCGTTCTTCTTTCCCGAGATAAACTCCCGATGTTCATTGGCGAGCTCAACCTGAAAGCGAATCTCGTGATGGAATGCCTGTTGTTTCTTGCCGTGTGAGAGATCGTGGAGACATTGCGACACAAAGAAAGCATACCTTGATGAGATCCAAGTCAAGGATCATGCTGACGGCCGCTCGGACTTCGTACTCTAGACCATGCATCTCGAAACACATGCTCTTGAACACAACCTCTGCGCCGGTCGTGAGCGAGATTTGTTTCAAGAGAGTCGTCACCTGCGCACTATTGAGTGTCGCAGGCGGAAGGAGTACGTTAAACTGGATCGGGAGAAGCCAGAAAGATGCGACATAATATTGACAGGCCTATTGCGCAAGATAAGAGCACGACACGATAAGAACCGAAATACACACAAGTTGCATTATCCCTCTGATCGTCCTCTGCACATTGACCCGGTGATCACCATATACGGTAATCAAGCTGGTTGAACTTCCGATGGGTGGGAACTGGATAAAAGTTGCGTTGTCAGACATGATGGACTTGAGATCCTCTGCGCGGTCAAGAACCATCCAATCGAGCTTGCGAGGGACAATGACAGTATCGCGAGAGATGACGCTCTTACTCTGCACGACCGGGTGAGGAGGATTCACAATCGTATGAAACGGAGCAAACCTTGTTCGCAGAGAGCTGAAACAACATGTCCCTGGCTCTCTGGACTCCAAAGAACTCTCCGGTGATCCATATGACATTTGGATTGTGAGCCTGTTGATGTTGACTGCCTTGCGCCTGGCCAGTTGGAGAGTTGCCGTTGGTGCCAACCGACGGTGTAACAAGATCGGGGCCGACAAGACCCTGAAGAGGAGAGGGGTAATAAATATTGGTGGCCGTCTCCTCCTGGATTGACTGAAGGACATGGCGTTTGCGTCCGGCAATGATGGCATGTAGCTTTTGGTCGATTTCGCAAGGTTCTGCATGCAAACCGCTCTGATAAATGGAGTAAGAGCGAGAACGAGAAGAACAAAGAGAGTGACACACGAGTTCATCCAGCATAACCAAGAGCCTGACCCTTGCGAGCTCGGTCGCATCGCCTTGACCGGTGACGACGAGCTCACAGACACGTTCAGTTTCAAGACCGGTCCAACCTGCGCTGGTGGAAACGCCGTCGGGGGGTGTTCGGCTTGAAAGGGAAAGAGGGGAGTTTACAACGGCGATGTGTGCATAGGTGAGAGAAGCGATTTCGTCGAGTTTGCGCCGCACTTCTGGTTTGAGAGTAGGTTTCGAGGAGGGAGAATCGAGGATGTCCGAACGGGGCACCTTGATTGCGGTGCGGTGCTGGAGGGGGGTAAGCAAGAGGGGTTGGAAGGAAGTGGCGAGAGGAGACTGACCTGGACAGGGCTATCTTTGAGAAGCATACCACGGGCGAGCATGACCTGTTGGTATGCACCAGAGATGTAGAAATTCCAACTACGACCGCCGTCTGAGAGGAGGTAAGAGAGCTGGACATTGTGGAGAGACCGTGCCAGGATGGCAAGCTTTTCTACGGTCTCTGAGTCAGCCTGGTTTGGCGGTGAAGGCTGAGCTGCGGGGAGGGGGAGGGTGGACGGAAAGTTTTCTGGGAGGTGTTGGATGTGAGGGGGAAGACGGTGGTCATGGGCGTCGAAGGAAGAGGAAGGGGAGTGGAGATGGCGGGACCTGCGCGGGTGAGTGAAGGATATGGAGTAGATGTCCATTGCTGGTGTGGATGGTGGTAGAAAGAAAGCAAGGTCGGGTAGCGGGATGAGGGGTATGTTTCTCTTTGGGTTAG
Source organism: Xanthoconium purpureum (assembly GCA_038090075.1). Taxonomy (NCBI): domain Eukaryota; kingdom Fungi; phylum Basidiomycota; class Agaricomycetes; order Boletales; family Boletaceae; genus Xanthoconium; species Xanthoconium purpureum. The sequence continues at coordinate 91,225 of JBBPMA010000016.1, forward strand.
GAGGATCCTCAGTGCGAATATCGCCCTCGTTGCGTGCTAAACGACGCAGTACGGATTGTGTGCGGGCGTCGCGCGGATGTCGTTGGCGACGGTGAGTGGGCGACGCGGTCTAGTCGATGGTGGCCTCCTCGTCGTCGTGGTCGGCGATGAAGAGATTCTTTTTCGGGGGGTCCATTTCTGTCAATATTTTTTATTTTTTCAGTTATAAAATATGTAATATTAGTAATCAGATCACGATCTCGACCATGATGTCAAGTCAGTCTGAGGAGTGGTCCGTTCTCGAGGTCCGTGCCCGCCCTCGCCCTCGTCCTCGCCGTCCCCGACGATCCTGACGCTCAAAACCAGTCGATCCACCCGACGATCTGCATATCAAACGTCGATGCGATCGTCTCTCTTCTCGTCCCCGTCGAGCTCGGCAACGACACCCAGGTGCGCATCGTCGCCGTCTCACACGACACCTATCTCTCTTCCGCTTCCTTCTCCGTCCCCGCCGACGCACCGTCACACTCGGCCTCCCTTTCCGTTCTCCCCCCTCTCCATCTGCGCATCGCCCTCCCTCCCGCGTACCCTGCCGATGCTCCCCCCGTCATCCAATCCCTCCAGGCCTCCTCCGCCTGGCTACCCCAGCCTATACTCGCCCTCATCAAGGAACGCTTGACCGCGATGTGGGCCCCCGGAGAAGAGTCAGGCGTTCTCTACACATGGGTCGAGTGGATACGCACGGGCGATTTCCTAGCAGACATCGGATTGCTCGCGGACGACATGCACTCCATCCAGTACGTCCGTCCTCGTCTTCCCTCTTTTCTCATCCCATCCGGCCTTTAGAATACCCCATCCGTCCCCCCAGCTCCTCCTCACACCCCTCCTCACCTATGCCTCCTCGTCCAAATCAGACGAGTTTGCACACACGTCTTATTCGTGCGCGATATGTCTGTCCGAGCGCAAGGGCGTTCACTGCGTCGCCCTCTCATGCGGTCACGTCTTCTGTCGAGCATGCCTTGTTGACATGTGGGGATTACATGTCAAAGAGGGACAGGTCTCTCAAGTCAGTTGTCCCGAACCCAAATGTGACAAATCTAGTACAGATGGCCTCCGTGAGGCAACAGAAGATGAAGTTAGAACTGTCCTCTCGGAGAAGGAGTTCGACAGATGGAAGTGGCTGCGCAGGAAGCGCGATCTCGAACGTGACCCGACCACGATACACTGTCCGATGGAATACTGTCAGGAACCGGTGCCGAAACCCAAGTCCGATACATCGACAATCGGTGACTCTGACTCCGACGAGTCTGGTTGGGCGCGTCTCCGCACCTGTGGCGCATGTGGTTACTCTTTTTGTGCTTTTTGCAGGCGCACCTGGTAAACCCTCATGCGTCGTCTCCGTGTTTCTCGTTAATCATCACTGACAGGCACGGCCCTCTCACCCCCTGCCCACTTCCTCTTACTTCCAAGTTCATCCTCGACTACCTCTCAGCCCCGCCCGACTCCTCCGAACGACGTGCTATAGAACGCCGATACGGTCGTAACAATGTTCTCAAGCTTGTGAGGCAGCTCGAAGAAGAACAAGAAAACAGGAAATGGATGGACGCAAGCACGGTGGCCTGTCCCGGTTGTGAAGTAAGAGTCGAGAAATCAGTGGGTTGTAACCACGTGCGTACAACTCACTGCTCTTGCGCTATAATCCGCCATACCAAACACTTGCCCCACTAATAACCTCTCAGATGACCTGCGCCAAATGTGGGGCTCACTTTTGTTACCGTTGCGGCGCCAAGCTACCTGCAGCAAATCCATACCAACATTTCTCCGCACCGCATACACCCTGCTTTTCGAGATTGTTTGACTTTGTTCCGACCGCAGAAGATGAGTGGCAGCCTGCAGGAGGGTTCGAGGCCATTTGATCTAGACCATCGTAACAACTGGGATCTAGCTTGTCGAGAGGGGAACGACATCTGGAACACGATCTACGCGGTCGAAAAAATAGCACTACTTATGATCATATACCATTGATTGAGGGTCTGGATCGTAATCAGGCGTGGGAGCTGTATAGCAGACAAGCTCGAAGTTTGAGCATGTTGTCGACGCACCGATGGCGATCAATAGCCCACGCACTGTCCATGCTCTCGTGCGGCTCCTCAAATCGACCACCGACCCTCCCTCCGCGTCGGGACCCTCTAAAATCGAGATAGCCGGTCTTGCTTGGTCAGACACATCCTTCCGCGCAGCGAACAAGGGTGAAGTCATCGGGGAATGGATACTCACCCTGCTTGGACAAGCAAAGAAAACGAGGCGCGAAAAGGATGCGCACACCACCATTGACCCCATTTCAGATCCCAGGTATTGGACTTTGCTTTGCGCCGTCCTTACTACACCGTCCTCTACAGCCACACGACCCATAAAGACATGGCTGGTTCCGCTGCTGAATCGACTCCAAGTTGACACGATCGTTATCGACTTGCTCACTCTTCAGTCCTCGCAGGTACTTGCACCAGCTCGAGCCGCGCTTGCCGTCCTCTGGCCCTTGGCGGAGAAGAAGCTCGGGGTTGATGTGCTAGCAGAATGTCTCGGCGCTGTTTTCAACGCCTGCACTGAGTGGGAACGTGTGGACGAGAATATGGGTTGGATCTGTTCAGCTGTTGTCGTTGCATACAGGAATGCGCTGGCAAATACGGGGAACAAGAAAAAAGTGAGCATCTGTTTGTCGGTCGTTGGTTAGTTGTGGCCAGACCTTGGTACGTTGCGGATCTCAGGACTGAATCGCTTCCCAGCTCTATATTTCCTTTCTTACTTCCCACCTCTCTTCTTGGCTTTGCGCTGTCCGCACCAATCCTTCCCTTTCCGGTATCTCGTCTACGAAACAGCTTCAAGACGGTATATATGCCGCAGGCACAGACACACTCTTCTCTCTCGACGCACTCAAACAGCCACTTGACACTCTTTTTGACACCTTGGCCTCGTCCATTTCCTCGCTCCTACCCGTTCTCCCGAAACTCTGCGCCTCCTTCTTAAGTGCGACACACAGACATAGGACCGCGCTCTTCGCCTCTGCAACGAGTGTTGTTGACGGAAAGGAAGAGGTTAAGAAAAGAGGGATGGAATTCGTAGGAAGATGTTGGAGGCTAATCCAGAATTCTTCGGGCCTTCGAGAGGATCTTGAAGTGGAAAACTGGAAGTCGGTTACTGGTATTTTGCAGGTTGTCGAAAGAGAGCGGCTGTTCGTCGCCTATTCTATCCGTGGCATGCACACTGACGTTACAGAGGGCGAGAATGGGGAAGGACTGGCTTTGTGGGAAGTAAGGGATAAAGCTGTCGAGGTGTTGGAAACGGTAGATACGTACAAAGGTAAGTCGGTTGCATGGGCTTTGTTCTAAACGTAACGCATGTGAACAGACCACTGGGAAAGACGAGTAGTTCTCGCCATACAGCTCTTGGACGTACTCGTCCAGATTGAATACGACTTCGTGGGGTCTGTATTGGACAGGGTCCTGTCCGCTTTAAGTAACGTGAGTGGTCCTTGTATATTCTCTTGCGATGCTAAACCTGACT
>JBBPMA010000017.1:0-32554 GCA_038090075.1 Xanthoconium purpureum
TGTGAAGAACTTCTTCAAGGGACGGTTCTCTTGCTATGAAGCGAGATTTCGCGAGAAATGGTTGTGCTGAAGTATGCAAGGGAAGCCATGATGATGACCCAAAGATATCCTCCAAGAAGATTGTTGTCGATGGACAAGACAAACAAGGAACTGCGCATAAAGAATGAGCATGTGGGAGACATTTCGAAGAACACTAGGTTTCACCTGACTAAGAACGGGGCGAATGATCGCGCGAGGCACATGGCAAACTGAACGATGCCGTTTGATTGACCTAAAGATGCTGGTGAAGGGGAATTTTCTTTGATGAGAATCATGCTCAGCCTGTTCTAAATTCAGCCGTCGATTTCGAAAACGCACGAGAAGCAACTGACCCGTAAGCCAGAAAACTGATCCTTGATAGTATGAGTACGATCGCGATGCAAGTCCAAAGAACAGCAGTGGTATAAGCGTCCAACTGACCAGTCGTTTCGTCGACACCTCTGCGCGCGATGATGTTCAGGATGGGAAGTGCGGTATAGGTATATGGCAACAACGCCATACAGAAGTTGTACATCTTCGCGCAATCAAACGTGCGCAATAAATAAGGCATCATGAAGATCTGAAACGCTGCGGATATGATGCCAGAGACCGAAAGGGAATAACCAATTTGTGATGCCTAATGAAACAGGTCAGGACTCGCGAAGGCTAAACGGAGTTAACTCACAGAAAAGGACAGTCCGCCAGTGTGAACGGGAGAATAACAAAACAAGACGAACACGACATCGAATGCCGTTACAAGGAAACAAAGAGCGAAACCAGACATGGCCAATGCCCGAATGATTGGCAGAGATAACAGCTGCCTGAGCTCCATAGGTTTGTCAGGGGTCACGGGAGGGGACGAATTCGCATTCCGTACACCACATGACACAGAAGAGGGCTTTTCGCCGCGCTGTTTACGTTTGCTTGGAAGGGTCTGCGTAATGGAGATGGTCAGCAGGACAGTGGGAGGTAAGGTTGAGGAAGTATCGGTGGTATATTACCTCCTCTAGGAAGGCATAGCCAAGGGCGACGCCAGTGATGGCAATGATGGCTGCTATGATGCACGGAAGAAAATAGGGATATTCCCTCCAGAAGTTGTTATCAAAGAATTGTGGGTATTTGTCGGCGGGATGTGAGAACGAGCCACCAATGAGGGGACTAAATTTGATAGGAGAAGATCAGAAGGATGTTTAAAGCGGGATTGTCAATTTACCCAACGATGGAACCTAGAGGCCAGACGAGACCGTAAATAGGAAAGATAGCGGCCTGGTTACTGGCATCGGTAATTTCGCCGAGCACTGAGTGGATGACGGCGAGGTTCCCGGAAGATAAGCCCCCTTTGGAGATATCAATGGAGAGGGTAAAAGGGCAGAAAGACCAGGGCCAGACCGATGCATCGGGTAATAAGGACCGCTGTGAGTGATTTTGACAACCCGAACGCGACTGTAGTGACGGCGATGCCAAAGATACCCACGAGAATGACAGGGCGACGTCCGATGACGTCTTAGAGTAAGGGTGAGCGGGTGCAACGCGGGTAGGGAAGAAAGTACACGGACCAGAGAGACGGGCCCACTGATATATGGAAACCAGCTGGGCGACAGCAAATGCGCTTTCCTGAGGAAGGTGAGGGAGGTAACGGATGCAGAGACGGAAATGCAGCGTACGACGAGACCGCTGTAGAAGCCGACGCGGGAGGGGTCGTCGGTAAGGTGGAGATCGCTCATGAACTCGTTCACGTAGGGAAAGAGCTGGGTGAACGCGACTGGCTCTACGAGCCTGACGGTGCAGAGGGCGGCGAGCTGGCCCTTTGGGATGGGGGTGGGGGCGGGCTTTGCCAGCACCTGGGACTCGATGTCCTGGTCATGGAGGAGGGGACGGGTCTCGTCTGTAGTGGTAGAAGCCATTGGGAGGGAAAGAATAGCGCGTTGGGGTATTTATTGGCATCGGGTAAAACCTTTGAGATAGGGGTAGTTGCAAAAGTGATCTATAGGCAAACAGGGACAAACACGGGAGCGTTGTGGGGTGCGTTGTCGAGGACGGTGTCTCAGCCAGAATACGACTCTCTTTACCATCACGTCGGCTATCCACAAAATGAATTTTAATGTCAACGATAAACCACTCCTTGTCGCTCCCAGACCCGTCCGACTCAACCCTGCCTTTACCCGTCCCATCAAGATCATACACGACGATACGGACGATCAGAAATCCCCATCTCGCATACTCTCAGTACAGGAACCCAACTCTCCCCGAGCTTCCCCTCGGTGTGTCGCGTCCTCCGTTCTCACACACATGCATCTAAATCTCGTACAGCTCCAGTCTTCCGTCCGAGGCCCTCGAGGAATTCCTCTCCATTCTCCGCCCCGCCATATTCCCGCCCTCTTCTCCTGTCCTGCGTCCGCGCAGAAACGGTGCTCTCGCCTTTGGCGTCACTTACAAAGCAAAACAAAGGATAGACTCCGCCTTCACAAAGTCAGATCAACCCAGTCCGAGCTTTGCCGACGAGTCCGACCCTCTCAGGCAAACACCTACCTGCTCCCCAGAGCCCCCCAGCAACTGGGATGTCTTTGGCACGGAGATCACCTCCAGATGGCACGCCCAGGTCCTTGGTATGTTCTCTCTCTCAACTTACCTACCCCAGCCGCTCATTCCTGCAGCATCACCTATCTCCCGCTTGCAGACGCGCAATCCTTTTCCCCGTCATGCCGCCCATGATATCACTCTATCTCCCATCCGCTCTTCCCCCACAATCGCTTCCACCCCCATCTCTCCCGCCGCAGTACCCCTCCCCGCTCCCTCCCCTGATGAGTCCCTCGAGGTCTGTTGAGCGTCAACGGCTATGTATCCCCTTCGTTATTATCATGAGCGAACGCCCGCAAGTCGGCAACACTATTAACGTACATTGCCGACTTTCCCGGCTGCTGGACACCCTCGATTCTTTTGCTATACTATAACCATAACCATTCCTTCTTCCTTTATACCGCTCGCTTTCCTTGTTTCTACACTTAAGTGCAACTCTTTATGGAGAAAACCGTCAGCGTGAGATCAACTCTGTACTACATCAGCTTCTTGTTCATATACTGCTCCTGTATTTGCGCTCCGTAGTAATCACTTTGTTCAATATACATTAGGCACTTTCTATATGTCATCTTTCCAATCACAGTTAGATTGGTCCGCTCCCGTCATCAGAGATATCAATTGATACGCGTCCCCTGCGTTATCAGCCTCATCTCCGTCGTCTCGATGGGGTAACCGCTTTACGGATGTAATGGATCCTTTGCTTGTCCACCCACACCCTCAGTGAGGTAAACAGGGGTCCCACTATTGTTGATGTAAAAGCAGTCCTCCAAGCGAATGCCGACCTAACGCAAGTTGGAATAGTTTGCATCAAGACAGAACACGATGCTTTGCCACATACCTCTCCTTTGATGTAAACTCCTGGCTCGTTGGAAAACGTGTGTCCAGTGTCGATAACAGCATCAGATCCTCCCCTAAGGTAGGGCGCTTCGTGATCTTCCAGACCGATCCCTGTGGGAGCAGCCAGATAAATCAAGGCTCGGGGCCACACACGAGGTACAATGGTCACCATGTCCCAGTCTGTGGGTAAAGTAACGGCCGAGCCCACGCCGACCCAATTCAGTGCGCGCAACCTTGTCCACCGCTGCCGTAATGATACCTGCTCTGGCAACACTCATGGCTGCTGTTTGAGCGGCGCGCACATCCCACCACATTCGAGAGTGGTCTTCGGGTATCTCACTCTCTTCAAGCTGGAACGTCTGTGCACACTACTCAATCGACTGGACATGCCACAGAGACAGCACTACCTCACCCTCGTGACATCGCTGTGGTAGCCAAGCAACACACCTCCAGTATCGATCAGAATCAAATCCGAGCTGCCCAGCACACGGTCGGTTCCCGTGCCATGAGGGAGGGCGGCGTTCTCTTCAGTCCCAGAGTCAGATCGAGACGGTGCCAAGCGACATACAACACACCCCCGAAAAGCACCAACATCCATCTCTCGGTCAATCCAGCGACCGCCAATGCTTCATCTACCATCCGCATCACCTGGGACTCCCGCATACTGATACGCATCTGTGTCTGAACGGCGCGTATTGCAAGGAGCGTCACCTTTCAAAGCGTAAACAATCCACAAGACGTCGCCGCGGTACGGCGCATACCTCGTTCGCACATTTGAGAAGCGCGATTTCTGCAGACGACTTGCGCTCGCGTAAAGAAGTGATCTCCAACGGGGCTGAAAGCACATTCAGCCCAGGCGCTGCCTTCTCGAACCCATCGACGATGAAATGGCGGGTCATCCCGTCGACATAGATGGGTCCTCCGCTGGATGTGGGGAGTGCCTCCACTGCAACGGTATACGGGTTTTCGTCTTCCTGCCACGCCACATACGTGACGTCCACGCCGGGAACGTTCAGCAGCTTTGCACGTTCCTCTTCAAAGGCGGGTGTCAAGATCGTAACATGAGCCGACACCTCTCCGCGCACAGCAAGGGGAGATATGATGAGCAGGAGAGGGCGTTCAGAGAGATGCCAGGATGCGTCGGAGATATTGCCAAAGAACATCGCGCTGGGGCCTGGTTCGGCCACGTAGGCAGACCCGTTTAGCGCATGGAGAGCGCGAGCGAGCTGACGCTGCCGCCCGAGGAACTCCGTGGGAGATATCGGTTGTGCGTCTTTGCAGTGTGCTGCGAGTCCCTCCCAGGGATCATTGCCAATGAGAGAGATAGTGAAGGACGGGTAATGAAGAAAAAACGCGGACACGAAGAGGATGGTGGTGATTAAAACCAATGTCTGTTCGTGAATAAAGTGCAGTCAGTACGCCACACGGATCCGAGAAGGCACGGGTGGAGCATGTCCGGGTCAACATTACAGTAATGAATGTCGGTCACTTACAAGCCCCGGAATGAGAATGCCAGTGCCGTGACATTTGCTACTGGGCGTAGCGATCAGAGTTTCGGATTTGCCCATTCAAATGAGGTGGAAGCAAACAACCTATGGCTCGCGCGGCCACACTGCCCCCTGAGTTCCACCTTTTTCCCTTTACGCGATACCTTCAAACTGTATATCGTTCGGAAGACGCAATATCCTCGCAATGAACGGGGCTGATACAGAAACGCTGATCGCAATGGTGACAAGTCTACTAACCGTTCCACATCCGGGACAAGGCGTCGTACTCGACGCTCTCGTCCAGTGCAGTGGTGACGTCCAAGCAACGGCTGCATTCATCAATGCGAAGCACACAAAAAACAGCTCCAAGCCCGCCAGCGCAAAGAGAAAGGCTCCCTCCTCAGACCTAATCAACTGGCTAGTGTCGCCACATCCAACACCCTCGAGCTCCAAACCACATAGCGTCAAAAAGCGTACTACGGAACGACCCAACGCTGGGCTTGGCCAACTCGTGATCAAAGACACGACTCATATCGCGGGTGGTTCTCCCGGAAAGCCTGCGGTAGATCTCAAGAGCGTGTTGCGTCCTCCCTCTCCATCGACGCCATCGGTGCCGCGGTTGCCGCCTCTTACGCTTTCCAACCCTTCCATGGTGGAACAGCACATCCCGTGTACTTTGCATCTCTCTGTTCTGCCTCCAGAGCTTGCATGCGAGCTGTTCTACGCCATGATGGATCTGTCGCGATCGTGGAAACGAAATACATGGTGGCTCTTTGATCGTATCGTCGAAAGCCCTCATCGAACGTCATTCTTTGTTCGGAGAACCAACGGTGTAGACGACAATGAATCCTGGCAGGAAGCCGCACAATACTGGTGACCTCAGTTTCGTAATACTCTGAGATATCGTTGCTGACTGCGTATAAGGTATAATGGGCGGCCGACAGAACCACCGGAATTCTTTCCAGAAGCCATGGAGAAGGCATGCAAATACGTCGAGAATATTGTTAATGACGAGATGTGTAGGCGTGAGAGACTTCCACTTGAGTGGACCAAATGTTGTGGCGGCGCTGATGCCAAACTATGGCATGCAAACGTTGCGGCCGCAAACTGTTATGAAGGCGCACAAGAGAGCGTCGGGTATCATTCAGATCAACTTACGTACCTTGGCCCATACCCCACCATCGCATCGTTGAGTCTTGGCAAGTGAACCCTTTCTCTCACAGACTGAGTTTAAAGACGACGATTTTATTTGTACAGGAACAAAACGGACCTTTCGTCTACGGGAAGTGATCCCTTCTGATGAAATCAACAAGCGTTGCGCTAGGACATTTAATATACCGTTGCTCCACAACTCCGTGCGTTGCGCTGTATATCCGACAATCCAAGCCTTATCAAACGCTTCATCTCCAGTTAACCATTATGCACGCAAGATGTCAAGAGTCATACAAGCACTCGATTCCGCCGCAACCTACGCTTGATTTGTACCGGCCTCTTTACCCACATCCGGCGAGGCCGACCTCCCCGCCTGAACCCTCTAATTGCCGCATCAACATCACTTTCCGGTTCTACCGTCCTGATTTTCAACCAAAGAGTACGCCGAGGTGTAAGTGCGGCGTCCCGACAATCCTTCGGCCCGATATGAAAAACCGCCATGATGGTAGAACGGACCGATACTGGTGGGTTTGCTATGCGGGTGCCCAGAATGACGGGAAGGGCTGTGACTTTTGGAGGGTCATGGATATGGTGACTGAAGGAAGGGGCTCTGCTTTTGCTGATTCCGGTCAGGTGGAGTAAGGGCATCAAATCACCCACGGCACATCAAAAAGTAGGCATTTCTATTCCGGTCATTGTCAATGCCAACACAGCTTAAAGTGTAGATAGTATTCCATACAGATCCAGAACCATGTGACGGCCCGACGGGACATCCGACAACGACTATGTAGGTCAAATTCCTTTACGAATGTGGAGTGCGCCCGGGAACTGGATGACGTCCAGGCCTCTTTTTAGTCCGTAAATTTGGTTGACGGAAGGCGGCCCCTACGGATTTTGTTCGCCAGACTATCCCTCATGCAGCAAGTCATATTCACACCAAAAAATTAAGAAGCTTATTGCATTCAGATTCAAGCGCCGAAGGACTAAACCATATCACACGCCGTTGCCCCAGCCATTTGCGTGATCCCACACAGCGTTGGCACAATCAATCAACCTCGAAATAGATCGTTCATATCATCCTTCCCTTGAGACCTATGTACAAATTAGCTCCGCGGAATGGAAGTTGACGAAACTGGTAAATTGGTTGGCCTATCATTTCATTCGCACCCGTTGATCGGCCACAATTGTAGGTTGTCCTTTGCACCGTACCCGCGAACCAGGGCTATCTCCGCAAAAGTGGATAAACGGTCGAGCTAATATGGTTAGTCTCGGTCTTTGTCATTTTCTCTATCAGCCCACACCTTTGCAAAAACCGTGGTACCGACTTTAACAGCATGATTTATCATCCTCGTATCTTGCCGCACTCTACGAGGGCGTCAACGCACTCTCGTATTGCCATTCTCGCCCGTTCCACTTCCGCTCTGCGAGAGCAATGGGGTCGACGTCCGTTTATACCATTTTCTCGGTAAACATGAACCCGTTGCTGACACGCTGCAGACTAAGCCATTTTGAGGATGTCAAATTCCCTCCGGTCCTTTTGTGGTTGCTTCATTGGTGAAACGTTTTCAATTTGCCGTGGTCACCACCCCTTCATCACTCTCACACCTGTCGACATGCAAGAGAGCCGTTTTTTTTGAGTTCAGGTCCATCAGGACGGCGTGCGTGATATACATAATTTACTTCCGTCTGCCTAACTTGCCCCTTGCCCTTGGTCACCTTATAGCCGATCCCTCTGTTGGGGAACACAGGCTAACCTGCAATAGCTAGGACTGAGGGGCATTTCCCTGTTGACTCAGGCTAGTGTCACCGGATAGAGGCTCACGAGAGAACGAGTGGAGTTCTGAGAATATTTCCGTCCGTTAGTTTCATAGGGTGAAACCCAAATTTTTCTTCCCTTATTTCGCATAGGCCACAGTCTCGAACGATGAGTGCGGAACAAAGGAACCAGGTCCCAGGGCCTTTTGAATCCGACCTTATCTACTGTAACTAGCGCGGCAATGGTGTGGGTCACGTGCAATTTTCATATCCGTCCACGCCCGAAAAGTCGCAGCCAACGCTCCTCAACTTTCTAAGACGATTTCGACAGGCAAGCTATGTCATACCTTGCATTTCAGACTACCTCGCCATACACTCTAGGCACGACTGTAAGACTGCATGTTGTTGGAATGGCAGGCGCGCTAACTTGCCCTATAGTGGTTAAAACGCTGGGCACCAACGCTGGGTATCTGGGGCGTTGGTGTAGGAACCGCGGGGCTGTTTGTACGTGTCTCATATCCCTGAGTTCGCACCCAGGTCCAAGGGCCTTTCTTTTTGCAGTTATTGTCCGTAACCCCCGTTGTCAAAAATGGCCTTCTAGTCAAAGCGCCGCTTGTGAGCCCTACTTGTTTCGCGCCGCATTTGGAATTAGTTTTAACGCGATGACTAGCTTGGGAGTTATTACGAGGATAGGACCCCCGCTTCGGACAAGCCTTTCTGATCGTTCATAGACTTCTAAACCCGCCATCATCGCTTTTGTCGGCATAGTTGGAGAAAGCGGGACATATGATTGAGTAAACTATAGCCGTGATAATCACAATTTTGGTCTCTTTGAGTACCCTTCTGTGATGCTGGTGCATAGATCAATCCCAAGATACTCTTCCAACTGTTTGACGGCTTGCAGTGTACCACCAATTGGGACGTCTGATGGACTCATATCAGCACTTGGATGTCAACTTTGAACTAAGTGAAAGGATGGGATCGCATCTGTTGAAATGATGCAAGTGATCCTACGCACGTATCGTTGTCATTCCAAGTTCCTTAGCTGTCTTGAGGTTCCTGGTCGTATATATGTAGTGTAACAACGGACCAATGGTGGCAGATGAGAACTTACATCCCAATGTCGTCTAGGAAAATGACTTGCTCTGGATTAATGCCAGTTTCTTTACAGGCATGGAGATAGAACTGCGGATCAGGCTTCCTACAAACAGGCATTAAACTATTTACAGGATTGTCATGCAGACTGACAGACTCACCGTAGGCCTACTGCGCTCGAATCGAAAAAATAATCGAACAATTCGCGCAGATGGTCCGGTATAGGTCCGTCTTGCCATCCCAAAAACTGCAGTTCGGCTTCGGGAATTTCACGCGACGGCGACTCGCCCACGTCATGATAGCCTCCAAAGTTATTGGTCAGCGCTATGACGTGCCATTTACCGACGGCTGCAATATTGTCCCTTACTGAGCGTTGAGCAGAAAGTGGCATGTCAGTCACCTCGGAGGTTTGTGATGGCAGTGCGCATATGCGAGTCGTACGAGGATGCCGATCGCATCATACGACCAAAAAGCTAATAAATCCAATTTCACAATTTAGCCATCCTCATAAGCCAAAACCCACGTCACGGCCGTCGATTTGGAGCTGTTCGGGAAGCTCCGGACATGCTGGAGGCGATGAGAAGCTACGGAGATCTGACACCGTTCGATAATACCTATCTGTTTCCGCTCGCAATACTTGGTGTACCATATATTTCCGCTTGTGGTGTCTGACAGATCGCGACCAAATGCCGTATAGAAATCGACCAATGGTAGTTCCCCACGTTCAAATTTTTGCCAGGAGCCAGACGAACCGCGGGATGCGCTGCAATTACCATGAGAATCGTACGACGTGGGAGGGTGGGGGCTCACATGGATACATTGAGGTAGTGGGGCGGCAACCCTTTTTCCGTCTCGTAGTCGGCAATTGCGATGAACGGGCTTCGAAAGACTACGCCACCAATCTGCGAGGACCATGTGCAAAGGTGACGGCAGACGATCCGGCGTGATGCAGTGAGAATGGCCGGATGCACAGCGCGGAAGAACTTACATCGAACATGACAGCCTTGACGTGAGGGAGGTACATCGCTATGGGACAGCGACGGGAGCGTGTGGAACACTGTTGCACTGTATTCGGATCGCCGCCATATCCCGGACGAAGCTTCTGCATGACAGAATGTTGGACTTACCGGCGACAAAAATAAGACTGGTTGATGTACGGTTCTCTTGGCCCTTTGGGTCACTGGCGCTGCTGCTGCGTGCCCCGCTCTCAGCTATACGAGTACGACTACCTGGTAGTAGTACTGTATGTACTGCGGCGAGACTACACCGAGTTGCTGGATGCCGATATCGCCGCGGAGCTTGAAAACTTTTGTGGTCGACTTGCATCTAGACGAGCAGCACAACAACAATGGCCAATCCGCGTCAACGTCGCAAAGCCAAGTCCTCCACCCACAAGCCCATCTCGCATTCCAAAAGAGCCAAGCGGCTCCAGAAGAAGATGCCAGGTTAGCACTCAACAAATATCACCTTTACCATCGTTATATCTCTGGTGACGTACATATGGAAGCTGATTTACTGTCGAACCTTTGCAGCCATCCGCGGGCCAAAAGCTTTACAAGATGCATGGGACCCATCTAAAACTGTCCGCCAAAAGTGCGTCTACTGCTCCAGAATGTCTCGCGCAAGAATAATATGGCAAACGCTAAATACCTCCATCTCTGCAGTTACCAAGCCTTGGGGCTTCAGCACGACCTTAACCCCATCTCGCCAGGCGGTTCCGAAGTTATTGTCAGATGTACTATTGATTCGGATAATACACGTCAACTGCGCCCAATCCCTTCTTCCGCAATTGATGGCACCCGATCCTCTGTTTCCGGAGGACCTGCAGTTACGTCTATACTCCCAAAGGGCTTTGGACGAATAGTTCGAGATTCGTCCGGTAACATTGTCCACGTAGAACTGCCGAGCGATGACGAGGCAGGACATGCTTTGAAACGAGCGCTGGTGATCGATGCTTCAGTGATGACGCCGGCATCGGAGCTGCGGATATGGGCTCATGATCGACCTGAAACCCAGCTGGAAGCGGGCTCGGGAGGCGTGGAAGATACAGTCATCCAAGGTCAGCCTTTGATCTGCATTGGACCTCTATTCTCGGGTCAAAGGGTCGCCGAATGACCGACGCGAACCCGAAACATCTCCCTTTCACCTGGAAAACTGTTACGATGGCTTACCTACCGTTCCGTAGATCTGGAAGATCTCGCGGCATCTGCAATTGTGCGTGAGCGACATACGTCCTCGGGAGAGAGGCTGTACCTCGAACGTCTCGTCAACAAGTACGGTGATGACGTGCACAAAATGGCGCGCGATCGCCGACTCAATCCACAACAACGAACGGCCAATGAACTGAAGAGGGCGATCACCAGAGCTGGGGAATTTGGAGCGCTGTGCGAGAGCACGGTTACAAGCGTCACCGGATAGCCTACGGCGTCCTCGGTCAGCCGGACCGTCCCAATTTTGGGGAAATTATGTGACAGCGTGACCTCTTGGGGTGTGTCACACCGGGGCTTCATATTCAGTCAAACCTGTGCTCGGAAATGACGCAACCCTCGGAAGCATTTGTATTCTATCAGATCTGTTGGATCTGGGCTGGCCAATAATGCTTCTTTCTTCCTCTTTCTCTTCCAATCACATATGGGCTTTCCGTAGTAGTACAGCTGGCCAAGAGGCGAGCGCTTGCCTGGCAAAACATATGTATTGTGTCATATATACGCCGTCACGGCAAATCCCGAGGAGCGAAAAAACTTTGTTGTTGATAGCAACATACTCGTCGTGTTCTTCGACGATTCGATCACATGCGCAAGAAGATCGCTCGGCTGCGAGAAATGTGGGATTTTAAACCTTGACGCGTCTTTCACAGTTATTTATCGGTGCAATGTGGGTTCTAGATATGAAAGACGAACTAACTGTATCATATGAATATCGCTGGCTAGTCTAGGGACCTATGAGCTTGGGGCGCAGTACAATGTGCTCGCCCGGACCAAGTAAGCGGGCGGATCTGCGCAATCTAGGCGACGTAAATGACTCCAAGTTGCGGCTCCCATAAGTATCGGTTGACGGCAGTTTGCAATCAGGGTTTGTGGCATTCCCGGATGTGTCAAATCAATTTGAAGCCGTTCATGCCTTCCCTGTCATATGATGCCGCATGAGAAGCGCGTTCATGATTCGTGGGTTTAAACTAGGTCGTGGCGCGACACCCCACTTGCCGGACAAGGAAGCACCCGCCCCACCGGATAACGGCTACCTTTTTTCCCATATCTGACACAGGAGTTGCCCAGCCTTAGTGCCTGTACCGCATTCCCAAGGGAAATCATGCATATGCTCAGTCAAACTCAACGTCGAGTTGACTGGAAGGGTGGGTTGGCATTGATCGAACATGAGACAATAGATTTTGCGACAAGAATATGATGCCTGTATTGGACTAGACCAGAATGTTGGAAATGAAATCCTGACCCCAATTGCATGGGTGGTCGACTTCGACTTACGGCATCCGCTTTTCTCGTGTCTTTTTACCCATGCTGATTTCAGACAGGTCTTCTTGTTCTGGCTGTGTAAAACGCGTCGAATTCCCGGAGATCAACGTTAACGATCCATGTTGACACATCCGCACCACTTTAAAGAGCATGATGGACCCCGATTTTCATCAGAGATCACTCCTTCTCTTCCACTCCTCTATCCCCTTCATGTCCCGCCGACCCTCATCCTCCATGCCGCGTACCCCATCGTCCGCTAGTGCCCCTTACCCTCGACGAATGCCTGGCCAGGCCAAGTCTACGAGACAACAGTTCTCGGCATGTGGTGCATGCCGTATGAGAAGGTCGGGCATCATAGTCTTGCCTATCTCGGACGCATCCTGAGCACAATGTTGTAGGGTGCGCTGCGATCTGAAAGACTCTACGACATTGGACAACCCCCTGCAACAACCCTCGTGCTCTAATTGTAGAGAACGCAACATCAGATGCGTGTAAGTCTGCCATGTAATTCACCTTGTGTCGCTGACCATTCTTCAGGGACGAGTTCGCAGATGTCAAAGCTGTCAAGTTGCTTAGGCGTGGAAGGCGACTTCAGCAAGTCGAGTACGTTCTTCTACCATGGCATCTATACCTCTGCTGAAGCAGGTCTCTAATATCACAGGGCTCGCTATGGAAAAGTGACAGATGATGTCTCAGCCACGCAATCTGTCTCGCAAGCACCCACGTCTGCCACGTTTTCTGGCCGCAGTTGTATCCCACAAATGCAACTTCCATTTCTCACCTCTTCATTCTTCCGGAGCCTTTGTGTCCAGCGTCAGTTCTTGGTTTATATATCTTGCTCAGTCAGCTAACCTCTTGTGTAGGCCCAATCATTGAACCGGGTGAATTTACCTCCAGATATATTGCTCACTTGGAGGGAACGGCACCACTTACCACCGAAGGAGAAATGCTTGCAATGTTGCTGGTTACCTGGGCCGCCTCTTTTGGTATAAACGAGTTTGGTCGCGAGGACGCTGAGGACGACAGCAGCCCCCATCTTGCCCTCGATGATGGTGATACACCTTCCAATCCCAAACGACACGCAAGGCTGCTCCAGACCGAGGCTATGATCAGAGAAATACTCACGCTAGTGGACCTCCATGGACTATTACGGCGCCCATCGTGGGATGGCGTCAGAGTTTTGTTGCTACTGCTCCCATTGATTCGCGGTTAGTCTGTTGTTGCTCTCTTGTAACTGGTTGTTCATCATACCAAATAGGCATTCAGAGTCCTGTAGAATACCTGGTGAGCGCCTCTCTGCTTGCTTCATTCATGTCCCGTTGACTCGGCGCCAGAGCACGTATACTGCAACACTGTCTCAAGTTTACTCATTGTGCAATCACGACAATTCTCCATCTGTCAACAGTGGTCTAGGACCACACTGCGACACACTTATCCGCGCGCGGGTCTTCTGGTATGCTCATGTACATGAAGGCATTACCACAGGACTGAGTGGTGGACGGCTTGTGCTGTATGGTGATAATAACTTGTGTTCTGTGCTATCTCTGATTTCGCTGTTCCAGGAACGATGACGATCTTGCTTCTTTTCAGAGCACTCTTCCTCCCCGATACTGTGCATCGGCTGCCCACAGCATCGCTTCCTCACCGGATTCACCTCGCTCTTCACCAACCTCTAGCTCGCCCGCCTCGCCGACGTTTCCCTTTATCACCCCTCTAGAACCTAGTCATCCTCGAGCCAACTTGGCCTACTTGGTGACGACTCAATACTTTTCGCTGGCTTTGACTGTGTCCCAGGCATGTCGCGCCATCCATTCCACAATGACGAGTCCCCGTGCCCGTCAACGACTTGAATCCGGTGCCGCCACATGCGAGAAAGCCGTCACAGAAATTTGGGATGAGCTCGAGCGTTGTTGGGGTGACCTCGAAACACTGCGTCGCAATCCTGTTGGCGTTGGCGCTGCTGGCGGTGGTCTCATCCGGGGCGAAGACGTTGAGCGCTTCGTCAGTGGTTGGCAGGTCTTCATCTTCGGATGTCTCAACATTATTCGCGAAGCCCTTGTTGATCTCCCAAAAAACAACCACCCAACACCCGACCAGGCTGTCTGGGCCAGCCTCCGTATCTCTGCTTTGCAACGATGTCGGAAATACCTTCCCCAGGTCATCGAGATGGTGCAACGTCACCTGAAGGTGCCTTCGAGCTTCTTTGCGTATGACACTGGCTTAATCCGCGACGGATGCTTCTTCGCCGGCTTGCTCCTTGCGCAAAGTGATAGACTTGATGCAGAGAGGGTTGGGATGGAATGGGACGCTGACTGGGAAGAGGGTGTGGCGGCTTGCCTTCAAGCTCTTGGTGAAGTTCGCTGGGTATGCGTCAATTCCCGCGGCGAAGGACAAGAGAAAATTTTGAAAGCGGAATGGGAGGCCCGAATCGGGCGCGAGACCAGTCGACAGCAGACCCAGCGATCGCCGAGTGCCTTGACAATTAAACAAAGTCCGGGCCACTCCCCTTGTTTGAACGACGACACACCTCTGCCATGCTCACCCTCGACTTCCCAACCCCGAACCCTCTCCCTGGTCGCTGCAGGCGGACAAGTTCGTCCTCTCCTACCACCTTTATCAGTCTCCTTCTCGCACGACGACAGTGGGCCAGACACCACACTCACTGACTGCAGTGGCGGTTGGGAGCCATACACTCCACCGTCGACCTCGGGTTCCTTGACAGGAACGGTGGTGACCCATCGTAGCCTTTCGCCGATTTCTCCTTTACACCATCCGATCGTGGGATCAATGCCCGGTGCTATGAAGATTAAAGGATCAATATTTGGGGATGACTCTGATGTTGATCAATTCTCATTCACTGTTGAGGGGACACCTGATTCCCGAGGATCAAGTGTCCAAACTCGGTGGACGCCATTCCATGGCGAATTTCTCGATCCACGCGTCATCCTAAGCACTTCTGACGTTGCTTTGGGCTATGACGACGGATTCTCCCCTCTAGGTCCCAACCATAGGTCATATTTCCCCTAAGGCTACATACACTACGTATGACCTCCCTTACCAACGCCTTGTCCTCCAAAACCCGAATTATGTATACCAACATATGGGACTGTTGTATCGTGGAATTTGTTGTACTTGTATATCCCTTAGATTGAAGATACCCTTTTTATGTTTGCCAACGTAGAAATAAATATGAGTAATCGAGTACTACGGATCACAAAACGAGCGGAATGACAGTACGTGATCGGTTGAATTAAACCCGCCAAAGGAACTCCTTGGTCCATCGCACTGGAAGCCTGGACCCTGTAATAAACCTTGCTTCATTTTGAACGTGTGTGGTGAGATGCGGCGCGTGACGGCAGAGGGCGCATCTCCACTGCAGTACAAAGCCCACCATGAAGAAGTAACATGTAACTCGTCGTGCAGCAACCAAGGTTTGGCCAAGTGGTTTCAGGTGCGCGAAATAAATAAGGTATAGTCTGTTCGAACCTGAGGGTGATTGTGTCATTTAATCAACGAGCGAATGAGACAGTGGCGGCAACCATATGAATCGATAAGAAATGTTCAGGATGCGTTGATAATGCGCCATTGGGTGGGGCCTTGCGATCCGTCGGACAAACACATTTAAACTCTCGTTGACTCGGCGCCACCGTGAGGTAAGGAAAGAAGGTCGTTCCCTGATTTCCAAATTCAGCGGGTCGTTGATCAGCGGGCACTTGCGGCCTGCGAACGAGATCAGCTCGAAAAGCACCGGAAGCGACGGCAAAACCCATGAGTCGAATGTTTTTTACTTAATTCTCCCCATGCTGGTGGTCAATTCGATTGTGGGCGTTTAACGCACGCTGGCAACCGCAAAGAACCTGCAAGGTCCGCGGAATTTGGGCGGGGAAAAAAAAATCTTTCTCATGCCAGCGCCAAGTAGAGAATTATCCCATCGCTTACGTCTCCTAAGAAAAGACGCTTTATTGGTTTTCCTTTTCTTCTCATTGCTGTTGGTTAGATAGCAGAAGCATTATTGGTCAGCGACAACGAGCAGGCTAACGTTGGTAATTGTACATAGCTCATTCGATTATCTGTGCAGGCATGATGAGTACGTTACGAAGAAGGGAAAATGCAATTGAAAGTAATAAGCATTCGTACAACTTGTCGAACCATGTGTTTGAAGTTCCGTCGTTTTGGTGGGCCACGGGTTAGACCAAGTGGTTGAAGTTAGACGCGGGCGCCAAATTTTTGATTCACCATGTGTCAGGACTCTATGAATGTGTTGATGCGACAACCGGCCACCCCCCTTTCGACACGGATCATAAATTTGTTAGCAGATCCGTGGCTCGTCTGTGTTTGTTCTGAAGCGGCGACATGCCTTGTGGATGCGATTCTGGAATTGTGAGGAAGAAGGTGGTGCACGGGTATGGGCACGCTGTTCTCCTGAAAAATGATCATCCACAAAAATTTGCGAAGATGCGATAAGCCCTGCGCCCATCCTGGCCACGGGCGGAACTCCTTATCCACGAGGGCGGTGTGTCTCGTTCGTTTCAAATTCCCCATCGATGTGATTACATTTTGTAGCATCAAAAATAATTCACCTCTGATGTGTGGACGTCGGAGCCCACGTAAATCATTGAGGATGGTAGGGAAATAATTAGACTGTCCTCACCTGGGTGGGATGTCGACGAGAGCTGCGCTGCGCTCAAACTTCTTCGAGGAAGCTGTTATTGGGAGAATTCCCGATAAGTAATCATCAAAAGCGATAACGTTGGGAAACTACTTCTCTTCGTCTGGTCTAACGTGCCTGAGATGTCTGTATGAAACTCACGCCCTCGTGGGGACTGCACCAACGTTCCAACGCCTGTGCTAGTGACGGAAAGGGGCCTGCTTGGAGGAGCGCTGCGTCCGAAAAGGAAATTTTACATAAGGAAGCCTGGACTGTTTCCTCTTGGGTCGGCGACTTTTCATGTGGGGTGGATATCCAGCATCTCGACGTCGGTCCCTCGTCACCGCCTGAACATGGCTCGCAGTAAACGCAGAGCAACGCGTTCAAATACTCAAAAATCCCGCGAACGGAGCCCGCCACTGGAACCACTCTCACCGTTGTCGGCAAGGTCGTCATTGACACCAGTGCCTATACACGATGAGCAACCGTCACCACCAGAGCAAGCCCCGGAAGAGACACAAGAACTAGTGCAGGAAATCCCTGTGCAGCCTGCCTTAGTGGCGTCGGAGGAAGAAACATGCCCGGCATGTAAGGACCTTCCCGCTGATCAACAGTCGACAGTCTCGAAGGAGAGTTGGATAAGATGTGATGCTTGTAAGAGCTGGTATCACTGGGTGTGCGCCGGGAACGGTGCGGACGTCGACACAATCGACAAATGGCAAGTCTATGCTGAAGCTACTACCCGATTATTCATTATAATGCGTATGTGTGACGCATACAACCATCATAGGTACTGCAAGCCGTGTGTTCTCGAGAAACCCTCCCGGACGATCACGTCCAAGCTACCAGCCCGTAAATCGGCGCGCAAACGTGCTCAGCCCGATTACGCCAACTTGAACGCCGGTGTGGAGGCCGACCCCAGTAGATGGTTACGCGTCATCCAGTCGAAACCAATCAAAGATGACGAGTTCAGGCGGATGGAAGGGTCGGATGTCGGCCTCGAGTGGTTGGAGAACGATGAAAATGCCATGAAGGAGCCTATCGTCATCGAGAACCCCGAGGGGCTTGGGATGAAAATGCCAGATGCCAACTTTACGGTCTCGGACGTTGCGGACATAGTAGGGCACGAGACCCCCGTAGAAGTCATAGGTATGATCACTCGTTTTCGCGCTCGTCGAACGCCAATGCACCTCCGCAGATGTCGCAACTCAGTCACTCTCTCCGGGATGGACCCTTGGGAAATGGGCGGAGTACTACAACAAAGAGCCCTCGGCCAGAGAGAAAGTGCGAAACGTCATTTCACTCGAAATCTCGGGAACGCTGCTCGCGGATCAAGTATTACCACCGCGACTGGTCCGCGACTTGGATTGGGTAGATAAATTCTGGCCAAGTACACGAAGAGGGAAGGGACATGCGTACCCCAAGGTTCAACTATACTGCTTGATGGGTGTCGCGTCTGCCTGGACGGTAGATCCCATGTCTTGTCTTCAGGGCCATGTATACTGAATTCCATGTAGGACTGGCATGTCGACTTTGCTGGTTCGTCAGTATATTATCACATCCTCAAGGGATGCAAGGCATGTATTCTGTTAAATTCTGTGCCATCCTCCTAACTTGTCGCAAAAGGTCTTTTACTTCATTCGTCCCACTCCTGCAAACCTGGCTGCGTACGAGCGGTGGTCCGGGACAGAACTACAGTCGAATATATGGCTAGGTGATATGGTCGACGAAGTTGTCAAAGTCACCCTTTATCCCGGCAATACTATGATCATCCCCACCGGCTGGATACATGCTGTCGTGAGTCCATTCCTTTCACCATTTGACACCACTGTTACAACGAAACCTTCAGCACACTCCCAGGGATTCACTTGTATTTGGGGGTAACTTTTTGCACTCGTACAACGTTGGTACGCGTAAGTATCAGGAATGCAACCCGGCGTTGCATGCAGGCTTACTCGTATGACAGAACTCAAAGTGATCGAAATTGAGAAAGCTACGCGAGTTCCTAAAAAATTCCGTTTCCCTTACTTCGCCAAGTATCATCATTTTTTTGTTTACTCGTCACCTTAACTCACATATCCTTGTCTCAGACTCTGCTGGTATGTGGCTGAAAAATATCTTCGCGATCTCAAGGCCAAAGAAGAATTCTCGTCTCGAGTTTTGGAGTCGCTGGAGGCCCTAAGTTCGTACCTTGTCTCGGAAGCGCGAACCATGGAACGCGGAAGTGAAGCGGCCAAACGAGATGCAAAAGAACAAGTCCCTACGGATAAAGTCAAAGACGCGCCGGCACTCGCGAGAGAGCTCAGATGGCGTGTCCGGCTGGCGGCGGGAACCACAAGCGACGACGAGGAGCATGGAAGGCCGCCTAAGAAGGCGTTGACGAATGGGAACGCGAACGTCAACGGGGGTGTTAAGAGGAAACGGTCGCCTATCGAGATACAGGGTGCGGAAACAGGCACCACACGGGTGCAGTTTAGGAATTTCCAGCCAAAGGGATGGGACGCAGTGGAGGATCTGCCAAAAGAAGAGGAAACAGCAAGCGTGCAGGCCGTGTACCCCGATGAGGTGGGATGGGAGCAGCGGTGGATAAAGTGGGACGATGAGGTGTTGGGAGGGGACGGACGGCAGGCAATGGTGGAGCGAAAGCGGGAGATTACCGTCAGGGTTCGGAAGATCGATGCAGGGCTGGAGCGACAGCGGGTTGAGCGGACGTTTGAGAGGTGGGGTTGGTCCGGAGTTTCTGACGAGGACGTGGTGGAGAAAGACGTCGAGATGAAACTGGAAGAAGACCCATCGCGCCAAACGGATGTTGACACAGGCCAGGAGATGGCCAAGGAGTCACCATCGGATGGGATGGAACTGGAAGGATAGATTGTGTTTTATGTGTAGTCTAATCACCTTTCTATCGGCGGTGTGGGAAATCTGAGGGAGCTTTGATCGAGGTTGCCTCGACCAAGCCGCGAACTCGCCTTGTCCCAACCCTTCTCCTCCTCAGGTCTCCGTCTCTCCCCGTGAAGCTGACATTTTTCTAGAGCTCGCACGGCAAAACTTGCAAGTCGAGTCCGCACTCCAATATCACTCGTACGATGTCAGGTCTCGCCTATGACGCTCCGGAGAGCGAGGCAGGCAGGTCAGGTCCTTTCCCAGCAGACGAATCAAGCGCAGATTTCCACTCTGTTCGTGGAGACTTTCATCCAAATTGGTCTCCTGGCAATCTCCCCCATGATGCTAGCGGTCCAGATGGTTTCTACTCACCCCCACGTATGTCTCCCCAACTCACGCCAAACTCGTCCTGTTGATGAGTCTCCACTACAGAACCCACATTTTTGCGTCATTCCAATCACTCCGTCCCTTCTTTGCCTTCCAGAGATCCCCCGGAGTATGACGCCTCATATGACCATGTTGGCCCCCTACCGTCCATCCACCGTGATGCGTCAGCCCTTGCTGATAGCATGAACGCCTTGCGTATAAATGGCCCTCCTCCTCGGGTATCTAGCGCCATGTCATTCAGTTATGACCCCATTCCTCGTGCCGCAACGTCCATGTCCATGTCCACTCATCCCGTCTCACAAAGAGGATTTTCTCACCCTCGACATGCCAATACCCTACCTCCTAATGCAGCACTTCCTTTACACCCTCATAGACAGGCAGACCCTCGCTACCCGGCCGACGATAGCAACATTATGTATTATCAAGGCCATGCTGACGAGTTGTCCCCGAGCAGAAGCACTGTCGGTTACCCCGAAGGCGGACAACCCCCACAGCCTGGTGCGGATGGAGACATCGTGAGCATGTACAGTTATGATGACGCAGCATCCCCGCCTACCAGCGCGTACCCTGCATCTGAGTCATCGGCCCCTTTTGCGCAACCATACTACCCCCAAAGACAATTTCAACCAGGTTGGCAAGGCTCTCAACAGAACTTGGCACCTCATTATGGACACGTTCATCCTGGCCCACCACAGCCCGGTGAATATGACCACTTGTATGCTGCGGCCTCCAATGTCCTTGGTATGGGTCCCCCTCCCCCACAGCCACCGATGAACCCCTACCTCCCGCCTAATCAGTACGGGCAGACTCCTCTTCAGGCCAGTCAATCCATGCCGTATCTTCCACCGACCGGTGCATATCACCCTGGTCCTCCGGGGACACCGGCACCGGCAGGCCCTGGAGCTTATGGCCCAGCACCCACCCTTCCTCAAGGGTTCGATGATCCTGAATTTGAGATGCGGCCTTCTCTCCATCGGTCCGAAACCACAACTTCCGTTAACCTCTCGACCCGTAAAACCAAGGCTGTTGATCTCACAGCCCCTCCTATCACCAAAGAGTACATTGATCAGTACCGTCAACGCATCAAAGGAGATCCGGACCCCGAAGCTCACTTCTTGTACGCCAAGTACCTCATCGAAGCTGCCAAGAAAATCGGAGCGGATGCGAAAGACCAGAGGGCTGTAAAGAGGTATAGGGATCTACTCATCCAAGAGTCGTTGAAGACCATTCGGAGACTTGCAACACAAAATGAACCGTACGACGAGGCTCAATTTTTCCTCGCCAACTGTCACGGCACAGGCACGCTTGGCTTGCAGGTAGACCACGAGCGGGCGTATCATCTGTACCTGCAGGCTGCGAAACAGAATAATCCATCCGCAGCGTACCGTGTTGCTGTCTGTAACGAGATCGGGGCGGGAACGCGGCGAGACCCCGCTCGGGCTGCTGCTTTTTATCGCAAGGCAGCTTCGCTCGGAGATACGGCTGCCATGTATAAACTCGGCATGATTCTTTTACTAGGTTCTCTCGGCGAACAGAAAAACCCCCGTGAAGCCATTAATTGGCTCAAGCGCGCTGCTGAACAGGCGGACGAGGAAAACCCCCATGCGTTGCACGAACTTGCCATGCTCCACGAGATGCCGAACTCTCAGTTCGTTGTTCATGATCCTGCATACGCGAAGCAGCTCTACACACAATCGGCGCATCTCGGCTATACGCAATCACAATTCAAGCTTGGACAGTGTTACGAATATGGTGTTCTCACGTGCCCCGTGGACCCTAGGAGATCCATAGCGTGGTATACCAAAGCAGCAGAGAACGGTTACTCGGAGGCGGAGCTTGCGTTGAGTGGATGGTATCTAACGGGAAGTGAGGGTGTTCTGAAACAGAGTGACTCGGAGGCATATCTATGGGCACGTAAAGCTGCCAACAAGGGTTTGAGCAAAGCCGAGTATGCGGTGGCTTATTATGCGGAGGTTGGTATTGGCATCAAGCAGGATATCGAGTTCGCGAAGCGGTGGTATATGCGAGCGGCAGGTGCGTCTACTTTTTTCTCAATATGGTTGCTATGGGCGACTGACAGTGCCGCAGCCCAAGGGAACAAACGCGCGATGAATCGACTGACAGAGATGAAACGCATGGGCAACAAACGATCTAACGTTGGGCGACCGACACGCCAACAAGCCAAGGATGAATGTGTGATCGTCTAACACGGGAGGGTGGTCGAAACATGGTGGACTCTAATCACTGTGACCTCGTCCCTCTTCATTACTGTGGAGTTAATGTTTTAATACCTGCACGTTTCTCTTTCGAGCGTGGTCAGCGACTCGCGTCGTCGTTTTGATTAGACTTTTTTGCATTTGCTTGTTATCGATGCTTTCCGGACGGAATGGGTAAGTTGGAGCTTTGTTGGTGTAGGTACTAGGCCAAATACCTCCTATCACACCATCTTCACTTGTGAATATCACATCAAATCATGGCCACATCTAAAGACGACGTTCGAACCTCGTTTCGCGATGCCATGCAGCTCGCCTGACTGACCACACCCTCGCATAGATCTCGCTCTTGGAGCACTTGGACGCTTCGCAGATAAACTGCCTCAATGAGGAGAGACAACACGACCTCAAATCGATCCTCGCGACCAAGAAAATGAACACGTCGCCCGATGTATACCTCGAGAGCAGCGCCGATGCACAGCTGCTCATGAACATCCACGTAAGCTCACTCCTCGCACACGATGCACGACGCGTGGATTGTTGATGGTGAACAGTTCAACCAAGCCGTGCGCATCCGCACCCTCGTCCTGCGCTCCGACAAGGAACCCACGCGCGGACCCAAAACGCTCAAGCTACTCGTGAACAAGCCGTCGATCAGCTTTGCGGACGTCGAGAGCACGAGCGACGGGGCGTTTGCGCATGTGGTGGTGCTCAGCGAGGAGGACGTCCGGGAGGGGCGACCGGTGGGGCTCAAGGTGGTGCGGTTTACGGGCGTGAACAGTTTGCATGTGCGTACTTGTCTCTTTTTTATGTTCATCACACCGACCGGCTGACCCGCACGTCGATTAGGTCTTTGTCGAGTCGAATCAGAGCGAGGACGATGATGTTCAGACGCGAATCGATGCGATCGATGTGTTGGGCGTTCCGGTCGAGTACGTGTACTTGCTTTTCTGTCGAGACCAACTCATCCAACCATGTCATGGTGCAGAGCGACAAAGAACTTGAGCGGACTCAAGCAAGAAGACAACTAGCCCTGACGAGACGGATTTCCGAAACAAAATACCTTTTTCCTTTTCTTCCATTCATCGTGTGCGATGTTCAGTGTCAGAGATGCGTGGCAAAGTTGTACATTTCGTTAGCGAATAGATTATCGATCACGACGTCTTGTAGCCAGTACTTCATGATCGGACGAGCCCAATTATTTGCCGTCAATTTGCAACCACATGTTCCACCTCCGCCTGGCCTCTTCGTCACCCTCAAAGACCCAGTTCACCTTGATCACTTCCGAGAATCCTTCGCTGGTCGAAGGCTCTTCGTAGTTGTCGCGAAAGCCGATAAAGGCAAGGTAAGGGAGGAGATCTCTCTGTGGCTAGCAGGTGGGCCATTAGCGACCAAGACACCGCAAGGCATGGGGCCTTCTCACCTGTGTCCCGTTCGACGGGGGCTGGTTGTATGCACGATATAGATTGTTGTGCCATGCAAGATCGATCGAGCCTTCAAAAAGGAAACATCGAGCAGGTACGCCAACTTTCTTGGCTAGGTCGACATAGAACTTTCTCGTAGCAGCATCCCGATTGGTATTGTCTGGCGTTTGAAGTTCATGGAGAAGGGAAAAGAGCGACGAAGCTAAAACGTACCTATTATGCAGCTCTTGCCCGCCTTGAGCGCCTCTTCTGCAGCTTTTACACACTTGGGTCTTGATCCCAGAGTATCCTGATTGACATGCACATATCCAACAGGTCCAAAATGTCTACGATAAAACGATGATTTTCCGAGGCAGGGAAAGCCCGTCAAGAGGACGAGTTCTGGTGTGGACGATGTGTGAATTATTTGCGCCGTCGGTGGGGAAAGGCGAGCCGTGGCTGAGAGTAAACACTGTCAGACTTGGCAAAGAAATGCGCGCAGAACCGCTGACTCTGTGGAAGACTGGAAACGTGGAATCCAGGGTGCTTGTAAGGAGCCTTTGGAAGACCCAGAAAGTATTCCTGCGAGAGAAGTCGTTACGTGGTGCTTCCAGGTGAAACGCGTACAGGATACGGACTGACCTCGGGCGTATGAAACGGTATGCCTATATTTACCGCCCACTTTCGATCCGTCGAAGCAAAGTCGCCTGCTCGCCCCGCGGCATCGCCGACGAAGAAGGTGGCCGTCTTGTCTGCTTCGAAATTCAGAGTTCTACTTCTAACACGCCTTGTGTTGCAGATGTACGTACCGATTTCGACATGCTGTTCTTTGAAGATGCGTTCAAGCTCGTACCACATGCCAGGCATGGGTTTCCGATACCCGTCCTTGACACACGCGGCAAACAGGCGGAAGGGCACGTCTGGGAGCTTTTTTTCGGGCGTAAGCATGGCGGTGGAGGTCGAAACGAGACGTAACATACCGCGCTTGCGATAAGAGGTATCTTTTTCTTCCAGTCTTCTAACGCCCTGGCTTTGAGAGCCTGGTTGGAGATCAACACGACCGCATATCTGAAACAACCGTGACAAGACGATGAGCACGCCCATGATACGCACGCACCCGTCCTGGTGCACCTCCTTGAGCTTGGCGGGTACGCATTGACGCCACCACTCCCACTTGAGTGCCTCGGGGCCCCCGTTGAAGCTCTTGCGGTTCCATTTGATGACCGTCCCGTCCAGGTCGAACAAGGCGACCTTGTGACGCGCGGGTGGGTCGAGGTTGATGCCATGCAAACACGTCCGCTTAGGACCGAGCGCGGGTTTGAGCCATTGAAAAGGCGCGGTCAGGGATGCGCTCGGTTTGGAGAAAAAGGGGTGGACTGGTGGTGGTGGTTACGATGAGCGTACGAGAGCCTCGTCACTGTGCTCACTTTTGGCGATCTTGGGAGCGCTGGGCATGGACTCCGCGGCGTCAGCGCTTTCTTGGAGCGCGGCGACGTCGCGTTTCTTGGTCGGCCCTGGATCGCGATATGTTCAGTGAATGCTCCAAGAGTCGCGCTGAACTTACGTTCTAAGGTCGATTGGTCCGACGGGCCAGGCTTGGACATGGTCGCGTCGGTACAAGCGATACGTCTACCTATTCGATAAAAACAGAATATAGTTATTCAGGGAGCGACCAGGTTCAATGTAATACTACTACAAGTGTTATGCTCTCCGCTGCTCCCTCTGTCCTACAGCTTCGCGGTCTGTCTAGTTACTTTGTTTTGTCACTCAAGAAAACGACACCGGGAAGGGCCTTGACACACATTCAGTCTCGTGTACATGTTGCAACGAAAGAAGCTCACCTTGCCCTCGAGGAGTTCGAGACTCGCACCACCACCAGTGCTGACGTGGCTGAGCTTATCCTCGGCACTGTACTGCGCTGCGACAGTTGCGGTGTCTCCTCCACCAATAATGACGGTGGAGCCCTGCTTCTTAGCCTCGATGGCTGCGTCGAGCAGAGATTTCGAACCCTCTGCAAAAGCGGGGAATTCAAACACACCAGGAGGTCTACAGGAGAGGATGGTCGGTTCGCCCGTCTGAACAGGTAGACTGTCGCACGCACCCATTCCAGAGGATCGTCTTGGCCGACAGGACGGTCTCGCGGAAGATCTTGCGGCTCTTTTCACCTGCATCAAGACCCATCCAGCCATCGGGAATACCCTCCTCCTTGATTGCCTTGCCAGTCTACGCGGAGCAGGTGAGCAACGGGATGGCGACACGGAAAGTTTCTGACCTGAGCGTCTTTGTCAAACTTGTCTGCGGTGATATAATCGATAGGGAAAACGAGCTGGACATTGTTGGCTTTTGCCTTTTCGACGAGGGCTGCGACCTTTTCCGAGCCGTCCTTGTCGAAAAGAGAGTTTCCGATCTTTTCCGATGGTGTGAGATGAATGATAGGGGAGGGGGATGGATTCTACGCACGGTGACCTTGTCGAGGGTCTTTGCAAAGGTGAAGGCCATGCCACCACAAATGATGAGGGCGTTGACCTTGTCGAGCATGTTTTCGATGAGTTTGATTTTGTCGGACACCTTGGCACCGCCGAGGATGGCAAGGAAGGGGCGGTCGGGGCTTTCGAGGACCTTTGCAAAGTACTCGAGCTCCTTCTTCATGAGGAGACCTGCAGCCCTTTTCTCGAGGTCGATGCCAACCATACTGGCGTGAGCACGGTGTGCGGTGCCAAAGGCATCGTTGACGTAGAGATCGCCGAGAGCGGTGAGCTGCTTTTTGAAGGCATCGATGACGTCCTTTGGGACCTTTACCTTGTTTGGACCTTTACCCTCTTCGGCGCCGTGGAAGCGGAGGTTCTCGAGAAGGATGATCGCGCCGTCGGATGCCTCATTGACGGCCTTCTCGACCTCGGGGCCGACACAGTCGTCAAGGAAGATGACGGGCTTGTTTATCTTTGCGGAGAGAACGTCTGCGACAGGTTTGAGGGAGTCTTTCGCGGATCGCTTTCCGTCTGGACGCCCGAGGTGGGACATGAGCACGACGGCCTTGGGTTCTAGAGACGGGTGTCAGGGGGAGGGGAGGGGTTGGATGGATTGATGTGCATACTCCTATCGAGGACATAATTGATGGTGGGAATGGCAGCGACGATGCGCTGTGGGTCGATGGGTGAAGGAGATGTAGGGATCGGTGGATCGGGTACGCACGGCAGGGTTCGTGATGACACGACCGTTGTGGGGATCGTCTTTCATTGGGACGTTGAAGTCGACGCGGATGAGGACACGTTTGCCTTGGATGGCATCGGCGAAGGCGGCGTCGTCGACGAAGAGCTTATTTGCGAGGGACATGGTCGAGATGAGGAGTGAGTGAATGGCAAAGATCGGATATAAAGGGCGGGATATGCGTGGGAATGTGGTACTTGATGGCGGACTCCAACTCGCTCGGACTCGACTTTGAGAAAGAGACGACGAAGGAGGAGGAGACCAAGACGGAACAGCCAGCGAACGCGGGCGAGCAGGAGACCAAGCCAGAGAAGAAGAAGCCGTATGTCAACCCCGAGCGTGTCAAGACGGGCGGGCCTCAACGTGTCGGTGCAATCCTGTTGTGGTTGACGCGTGCTCGGCTGACGACTGGACGCAGGAGAAGCTCTCTGAGGAGGAGCTCGCCGAGCGCATGCAGCGCATCAAGGAACAGAACGAAAAGATCAAGCAGCGGCGACAGGCAAGTACACGACTTGGACGGTGGCGATCTCGCTGATCGGCAGTAGGACGTGAAAGCGGACGAGGATGCGTTCAGAGAGATGCAGGAGGCAGAACGTGTCAAGCAGGAGCAGACGCGGAAGGTGCAACAGGGCGTCGACCGTTCGCGGGAACAGAACGCGCGGCGGAAGATGGAGAAGATGGAGAACCGCGAATGGGACTCGGGCAAGCAGGGCGACGCGGAGCAGCGGGGAGGGAAACCCGCTCGCGGTAGTCGTGGTGGACCGCGTGGGCGAGGACGTGGTCGTGGTCGCGGTCGCGGTCGTGGGGCTGCCCCTGCTGCTGCTTCCTGGTCCCCTCCCACACCCGACAGCGAACTGCCAGCGTCGACACCGGCGACGACGACGACAGAGTAGAGAACATGTATTATGATGACTAAGCCATATTCAGACCCGCCTCATACGACGATGGGCCGGGGCGTCCTCCTCACCGCTAATCTGCCGCAGCTGCAGAACTTGATCAAGCGCGATCCGGCGGGGTACAAGGAGGAGTTCCTGCAGCAGTACAACCACTACGACAGCATCAGACAGCTTTTCATCATCAGCCCAGACGACAACGCGGCCCACTTCAGAGAACTCGTCGCGTTCATCGCCCAGGTCGCCGTCTGCTATCCAAAGGAAACCGCAGAGTTTCCGTCGCATCTCGCCAATCTCGTCCTCGAACACTATGGCACACTCTCGCCGGACACGCGCAAGACCATCTTGCACAACCTCGTCATCCTACGCAACAAAAACGTGATCACCTCTATCAAGTGCGTCCCCTGTCCCCTTTTCTGCCGTCTCTAATGACCATGTCAGTCTGCTCAAGACCCTTTTTCCCCTGCTCCCCCGCACCACCTCCTCGTCCCTCCGTGCTTTTATCCGAAAGACCATCCTCTCCGATATCCGCACTGCCAATCTCCGTACCAAGAACCACAAGCTCAACCGTGCCGTGCAGGCCATGCTCTTTTCCATGGTCGAGCGCGGCATGGATGCAGACGTCCTCGGCGACAAGGGCAAACTGCGCGCATCCCCAGCCAATGGCGAGGACGCCATGTGGGCCGTCATTCTCACAAAAGAACTCTGGCGAAAACAGGTGTGGTCAGATGCGAAATCCGTCTCTATCATCGCCCTCGGATGCTTCCATCCAGTTCTTAAAGTACAGAGCGCGTCCCTTCACTTTTTCCTCGGCAGCGACGACGACAAGGAGGACAGCGACGAGGAATCAGACCAGGCAAGTGTCACCTATCCCTATCTCTGCATCCTCTCATTCGGCACAGGAAGTGGATGTCAGAGCACTCCACCACCGTCGCGAGATCAACAAGAAAACTCGAAGTGCAGACAAGAAACTCCAAAAGCAGCTCAATGCAGCCAAAAAGGTACGCTCAACAGGTGTCCCTCTCCGCCCACCCACAACGTACATCGTCCACAGAAGAAGAACAAGATTCCCGATTCCGCCACCCCCAACTTTCCTGCCCTGCAGCTCCTCAACGACCCACAGTCCTTTGCCGAGAAACTCTACGACAACCTCAGCCGATATGACAAGCGTTTCTCCCTCGACCACAAGGTCCTCCTCATGCAGCTCCTCTCCCGCGTCATGGGCTCCCACAAACTCTCCGTCCTCCCTTTCTACACCTACATTCTCAAGTATCTCACATACCATCAACTCCGCGTCCCCGCTATCCTCGTCACGCTCGCACAAAGCGTACACGACCTCACCCCGCCAGACGCCCTCTCCCCCGTTATCAAGAAACTCGCGCAAGAGTTTGTCCATCCTGGCGTCGGGAGTGAAGTCATCGCTGCGGGAATCAACGCCATCCGAGAAGTGTGTCGACGGCAACCGTGGACCATGGAGGAAGATCTCCTCGAGGACTTGGTCGAGTACAGAAAGAGCAGGGACAAGGCTGTCACTGCCGCTGCCCGCGGGATCTTGCAACTCTATCGAGAAGTCAACCCGGGCATGTTGAAGCGCCGTGAGAGGGTTGGGTCCCCTTTCTCTGATTTCCTGGTACACGCTCATGGTTCATTTAGGGCAAGGACGCGAGCATTGGGATAAGCAATGGCCGACAACCGTTGCCATATGGGCACTCGGCGGACGCAGCCGTCGACATCGAAGGTCTTTCTGTGCGTTGCACTTGTCTCTTCACACGTTTGTCGAGTATATGACGCCCTTTGACAGCTCCTGGAAGACCACCTCAAGAAGCTTCGCGAAGAGGAGACGGGCGAAGTGGAAGAGGACGACGAGGCTGGTTGGGAAAACTGGGACGCCGAGACGGACTCGTCGGACTCGGAATCGGAAGGGTGGATCGACGTCAGCTCCGACGGTGAAGATCTCGAGGTGTCGGATAGCGAAGACGAAAAGGAGACGTCCTCTACTCAAGCTAGAAACAAGGCGAGAGACGACGACGAAGCGGACAAAGATACTCGGGCACAGGACAACCGGATATCGACGCTGGCGACAACCAAGGTAAGAGCCACTCTTGTCGTAGTCGTCACTACCGATGCTGAAGTCCGTGACAGATTCTGACGCCTGCAGATTTCGCGCT
Organism: Xanthoconium purpureum; assembly: GCA_038090075.1. Taxonomy (NCBI): domain Eukaryota; kingdom Fungi; phylum Basidiomycota; class Agaricomycetes; order Boletales; family Boletaceae; genus Xanthoconium; species Xanthoconium purpureum. The sequence continues at coordinate 30,194 of JBBPMA010000017.1, forward strand.
GCTCAACGATCTCCGGATCAAAGCTGCGGAAAAGGCAGTCGAAAGCGGGGGTGGCTCCAAGGCTAAGCGGAAACTCGCCGCTCTCGAAGCCTCCAAAAAGGCCGCGACTGACGATGGTTCGGCTGACGCGTTCATGTCCGAAAACGACATCTTGGGCCCTCGCAAAAAGGCCAAGGCAGACTACGCAGAGCGTATCGCGTCCATCGAAAAAGGCCGTGAGGGCCGCGAAAAGTACGGTTCGCTCAAGGGCAAGAAGAAGAAGGAGACTCCGAGCAGTTCGACGAATAGAGAAAAGGCGAGGAACAAACCGATCATGATGATACTCAGTAGTAATGCTGTCAGGGGGAAGAAGAAGGCGTCGCTGAGGGAGAAGCAGCAGAAGCTGAGGGCACACATCGAGCGAACAAAAAAGGCACATCATTAATATGATGCTGCGTAGATCTACACGATTGTATTTTGGTTTTGGATTCGGCACTAGACGCGTCCGTTTCCGATACGCTCTGCAATGTCATACCCGGTTGCAAAATGAGATAGCCTGGCATCTACGATGAAACCCTATCGTGAGATCAGCGTTCTGAGCGAAGATGCGAGTGTCTCGCGCACCTTTTGATCGTAGTCTTTAGGGGGACATATGTACGTCATTCGCACTGCAAACCAACTGGGCGGACGGACTGAAGTATACGCACCTTCCAACACGCGCTTCAATTGGGCCAGCTCGACCACCCTGACGACGATGTGTTCGCCCGGGTCCGGATTGGGGGTTGGATACTCCATCTTGTCCTCGAGCTCCACCTTGACGACGACGAGCTTCATGAGCGCGGTGGTCACCCCTACATACGGGGGACGATGGGCCAGGGAATTAGCAAAGGCGTGGCCAAGTGACATCTCCCGAAAGGGCGCAAAACAGGAAGCAGAATGCATCGACGCATACTTGTACGCACCTGGATCGCTCGCAATGGTCGGCGTAGACTCGATGACGTCCTGGAGCGTCGCTTTGTATCCGGTTTCTTCCTCCAGCTCGCGGAGGGCTGCGACGGGTGCTTCTTCGTCGGGGCCGCCTACGGACGTGGGTGCATTGAGAAGACCTGGAATGCGTCAGGTCGGTATGACTGTGCGTATGCGTAGGCGCACTGGGTACGAACCGGCTGGAAACTCTGTTGGACGAGGGGGCGGGGGGGGGATGTGAGACACGAGACGAAGTCGTGATTATCCGGACGTGCCTATGACATGTTTATCGAGCGCCGGGCGGTACTGCTCGATGATGACCGTCGACAGCGGGAACGCGTCCGTCTTGGACTTGAGGATGGTGAAGATCGCTACGGCTACGGGGGGGACGAATATGCGCCAGGGGTTATCGACAGGGGAGCGTGGACGGACAGACCTTCTTTTCCGGTGCGCCCTTGGACGACTTTGCGTTCGGCGCATTCCCAGACGCGCTGTGCCGTCGGGTTTCAGCGGAGGTCGTCTACCGTTTCCCGAGAGAATAAGTACCTTTCTACCGTCCTGGTCTTGGTAGTTGATCTTGGTCAACCCGATGAACCTGTGACGCAGTGATCAAGGCAGGGGTGTGGGGGATCGAGACGACGACTCACTTTGAATGTGTATTGTCAAGGGGCTCAGTTGAGAGGACTTTGGGGTCTGGCATTGTATGTAGTATTCGAGATGCTACAAGGAGTCGACTCGACCTGAGTTCGACCAGTCTGCCAAGCAAGGATCGCATCAAAGTTCAAAAGGTAGTTCTACCAACTATCTCCTAGTTTTTATGTTTCGTCTTTGCTCGATCACTGACTTTGGTCGTTTCTTTGGCTGCTCAGTCTTTTTATCTTCCAGCTGCCGCTTGATCCCCTTGCCCACCGTTACAGCTTTCTTCAAGGGTTTCACGGGCTCCTCCACTTCCTCCTCCACTCCTTCCTCTTCCCCATCCTCCTCTTCACCTTCCTCACTTGCCACCCCTTCTTTAGCTTCCGCAACCAGTCCGTTCCACCGTCCACCTTCCTCACTCCCAAGCTCACACGTCCATATCGGTAGACTGATGCTCGTACTCGTTTTGATGTGCAGACTCTGGACGTTATCCCAGCCGCCCTTGATATGACCCACGATCGCCGGGAGCGCAGTCTCGAGGTTGGCCTGTATCTGTTTTGGTGTATGCGATAGCAATGCTATCTTGACCGATCTGGACGTGGGCACGCGTCACATGTGTATAGTCAAAAATGAATTGAGGCACGTACGTGCATGTACCCTTATTCTGGTGCATATAGGACGACTCGATGGCCCGCTCGAGCTCGCCCTTGAGATCCTTGCGCGTCAGACACACAGGGATAGGTTGTCTGGTCGACGGGGTCAACCCCCGCGCAAATGCTC